>NJDD01005553.1:26304-39740 GCA_002245505.1 Calephelis nemesis
GTCATTATGTGGAATTGTTATTCACTACATAGTATAAAACAAAGTCGCTTCCTCTGTCTCTATGTCCCTTTGTACGCTCAAATCTTTAAAACTACATAACGGATTTTGATGCGTTTTTTTTTAATAGAGTGATTGCTGAAGAAGTTTTATATGTGTATTTTATACCCGTGCAAAGCCGGGGCTGGCCGTTAGTTACTTATAAATTGATATCGTAAAACAGCATTAGTAACTAGCTATTGCCCGCGGCGTTGCCCGCATGGTTATCCCGACTAAATGGTCCTACAGGAACATTTAGTCGGAATAAACACTTTATGCTTTTCTTTATTTTGTAAAATATATACACATTTACACCCTACGACTGTGAAATAAGTATCACAGAGACGGTAGGTACAAATGGTACTTACCAGACCCTATCGGAGATGCAGTGCCTCACTTTCGGTACCGGGAAGCCGTTGAAGGGCGAGGCGACGGGTATGGTGTATGCGCCCATGTCGCGGAACACGAGCCAGTCGCCGGCGACGCGCGGCGGCAGCACGCCGCGGGGGATCACGCAGTCCAGCCCGTCGCACGACGGACCCCAGATGGAGCACGCCGTCGGCATCTCGCTAGATGGCTGATCATACACATTCATCTTATTACTTAAGTAACTTCACCTTCATATCCCCGAAGGGCACAACCAGGGCACCCACGACTTGTCGAAAACACCAAGTCCCAAAATGTGACCTGGCAAGCCTATCGCCAACGGAGCACACATCCAATCTCGAGCATCATTTTTTGACGTGACAACGTCTTAAATTAGGTTGTGGCTCGGAGTCACTCTTGAAAAAGTGTAACGCCCGCTCACGTCTGTCACGATGAGTCACCGAACGAGAGAGAGGCCCGCCGCCTTGTGTCTCTCTCCCACATTCTACCGAGAAAAAGACGTTGTCTTCGATCGTAAAACCGACTTTACAGGCAACCATTTTTTTTTATTAGAAAATTGGAAAAACAACTTTCCTTCTTTATGCCCGACCCGGGAATCGGGGTATGGGCTTAAATGTTAATGCATTTTTAAGTATTATTGCAAAACTGTAATATTTACTTTTATATAAACATTCATTAAAAACAGTCCACAAAAATGCTTCACTTGTTTTCACGGCATGTCATACCTAGTACGAGTCATGACGTCACCACCCTACGAATGCGACTGCGGCCGATGAGAACCAGTTTTATGCTTTGTTTACGTTATAAGCATGCATCTAGTATTTTGCATCGGATAAAAATTGTAAGTTGATTTTATTTCAATTTTAGATCTTCATGGATCGAAATTGGTGTTGATTCCCAACCGTTTCTCAAAATTTGGCTGGTGTTTTAAATGTAACCCTGTATAAGTATTTACGATTTTTACCTCCAGAGTCTCGGCTACGACGGTTTGATGATCGTATAACACGCAGTTAAAGGAGCCGTACACTCCGTCGTTGATGAAGTACATCGTGTGCGGCTGCTCAGACCCGTCCTCCGTTGACTTTATCTGAAACAATAAATAACTTGGAAATAATCTGCTGTAATCTATACTTGTACAGTGAAGATATTAAAAAAAGTATGTGCAGACGAATAAAATCTTACGACTACACACATATCTTCAAGCAGAGAGTATCAAGTGCTATATGAGCGGAGTTCGCCGGGTCGACTAATGTCTAAATAATATATTTATATTTCATACTTAAAAAGGGTTATATTTGGTATGAATAAAGAAGTTTACGCGTGAAAATAGCAAGATTTATTAGAAAGTCTGAGTGTGACTAAAGCCAGATTTATTGGGAAATAAGAGTGAGGTTATAGCAAGCAAAAACGTAATTTGTGTGATTATAACAAGATTCAAAACGCACTATAGTGATTATAGTAAGATTTATTACATGATTTGAGTGTGAGTTAGTGATTATAGTAAGATTTAGTATGTAAGTTGAGTGTGATTATGGAAAGATTTAACACGCGAGCTAGTGATTATAGTAAGATTTAGTATGTAAGTTGAGTGTGATTATGGCAAGATTTAACACGCGAGTTAAAGTGATTATTTTAGTAAGAGTAAGTACGTAAGTTGAGTGTGGTTATGGCAAGATTTAGCACGCGAGTTAGTGATTATTGGAAGATTTAGTACATAAGTTGAGTGTGATTATGGCAAGATTTAGCACGCGAGTTAGTGATTATAGTAAGATTTAGTATGTAAGTTGAGTGTGATTATGGCAAGATTTAACACGCGGGTTAAAGTCATTATTTTAGTAAGAGTTAGTACGTAAGTTGAGTGTGGTTATGGCAAGATTTAGCACGCGAGTTAAAGTGATTATTATAGTAAGAGTTAGTACGTAAGTTGAGTGTGATTATGGCAAGATTTAGCACGCGAGTTAGTGATTATTGGAAGATTTAGTACATAAGTTGAGTGTGATTATGGCAAAATTTAATACACGAGTCAGAGTAATTATAGCCAGATTTAGTGTACAAGTAACCAAGTTAGGGTTTGATGGTAGTAAGATCGAGTAAATGGATGAAGAATTTGGGTGTACAGTGTAACACTCACATCCCTGGTGGCGTGCACCATGGCGGCGAGAGTGTAGGCGGCGGCCGCGAAGTACCGGCCGGGCTCCGCCATCACCCGCACCCCGCGCTCCGGGAAGTGGGACTCCAGCGCCTCGTTGATCACTTGGGACACCTAGCGGATATCGCACACGTTAATCAATTTCTTCAACATGTAAAAAGTAGACAGAACTTTCACCTATAATATTATGAAAAAGTGAATATTATAATATTGATACTTAAAGAAAAAAAATTTGACCATTTTCTACGAAAATTGCGCGGACGAAGGAGTATGAAAATTGACACATTTATAGTTAATGTGTAGCGAAAGAACAGAACGCAAATATTTTTTAATAATAATTCTTATAAAGTGAATTAAATCAAAAAATTAAACATTACGCATACTACTAAGCTCTTAACACACACAAACAAATATATTAATAACGATAAAAGATCACATTAGGCACACAAACAATATCCATATAGTTTGGAATCAAAGTAGTTGGTTTGGATAAATGAAGATGGCGCTCTTATCAAAATTAATTTATGTTGAATAACTTATAATTAAAATTTGTTATGGTCGAGTTTAGACTAATACGAGACTACTAGTACATATAAAAAATAAGAAATTTATGAGAAACAAAAAACTGAATAAGTTTCTCACCTCGTAGATGGAAGAGGTGGTATGGCCCGGGAATCCGCCCCCGATGTCCAGCAGTGTCATGTTGAGCCCCAGGGTGGCGCCCAGCTCGAACAGCGCCCGACTCAAGGCAATGGCCCGCGCATACACTTCCGTCTCAGAGGCACCGGAACCCACATGGAACGATACTCCAACCACCTGGGATATAACATTCTCATGAATTCATGTGGAATACTTGAAAGTATTGATGATAAAAAACGTGGTTTGAAACTAAATGTTGTATATCTTAATAACAAATATTTTTTTAAAATAGCTTTGAACTATTGATATAAAGATTTATGTTAAGCATTTCTTGTGCTTGTCTTAATAAGAAAAACTGGCTCCTTCATAAAATAAAGAACTATGAATTTATTACTTATTATTAGTAATTATAATTAATCTGCACAATTAAAATAACATAAGAAAATAATAATAATCGCAAAAGAGGTACACCAAGATGGTACCCATGATTAGTCGAAGTCCTACAAAGAGGTAGGTGGCAAATTTATCGCCATCTGGGCACATATAAAATCTCGAGCAACGTTATATTTATTAGAAAATTGAAAATATACAATTTTCTACTGTTTGTTGCCCGATTAGGAGATCGAACCCAGGGTCTCAAGAAGACGCGGTCCGGCGTAGGACTTGACTGCTTGAGATCCTGCGTTCGATCCCCGAGTCGGGCAATAAAATAAAAATAAAGTTGTCTGAGATTGGATATGTGCCCGGTTGACGATAGGTTTGCTACCTATCACACTATGGGACTTAGTGTCTTCGGATAATCGTGGGTGCTCTGGTTGTGCCTCTACTTAGGACAGCGGTGATATGAGCGTGAAGATACTTTTTTTAACCAAAGAATACTTGACGACGAGAATGACGGCTTGCAAATGATTTCAAATGATCATTCTAGTGGATTAATCAGTAATAGTGTCATCTACTCACATGGAAAATGTGACAAGAGACATCAATATTACAATTACCAATTTGACACTAGTCAGGGAAATTCATTTAAAGGTATTCACCATTTCGTCGTCGACAAATGTCGCGCAAAATAACCCTGTCACCTGACATTCGCTTTATGACGTGATGATACAAGAAAACAATCAAAACTGCACGTTCTGGTCGGCGAAGGTGAATAAAAACTTGTTACTGGTGACGTCACATTTTGTACAAACATGGTCGTCATTATTTTAGTTCTAGGTGATCAAAGGCAACATGTTAAAAATAAAAAGTAAGTACTAACATTGAGGTTGAGCACGGCGGCCACCTTTAGCAGTCGCGGCGCCTCGGCGAGCGGGTCGCAGCCGAACTTAATCCCGAGCGGGCACTGGGCCGCAGCAGCGTCGCAGCGGATCCGCACCACCAGTCTGCGCACAACACAGCCTCTCAAATATCTACACTACTGCATTTTAAAGAGTTCCGTTGCTTTAGCTACGTTCACCTGTCCAGATATTTTGATTTTTAAGGAGTTCTATCACTGGTCGGTAGATTAACATTCATTTAAAACAGTCCACAAAAATGCTGCACTTGAAGTTCAACCTGGTACGAGATTAAGAACAGGTCATGACGTCACCAGCCTGCGAAAGCGACTGTGGCCGGTGAGACCCAGTTTTAGGCTTTGTTTGCGTTATAACCATGCATCTTGTATTTTGCGTTGGGTATAAAATATAAATTGTTTTTTATTTTTTTCATCGATCGAAAGTGTTATCGATTCCGAACCGTTTCTCAAAATTTGGCTGCTGCTTTACGTGTAACCCTGTATGGCTAATTACCAGGGAAATTTTCCCCATAGCCGGTGAAAATATCAAAATTTTTCCATTTTCAAGAATTTATGTAGCAGTTATTTTAAAAAAGGTTAACGAATCACTTGATGCGGCATAATCCACATTTAAATTAATTCTCCCTACATTCAGGTAAACATTCCCCACAAAAAAGGGAAACAGTAAAAGTTACTAAAATAGAGGGGATACTCACTGCGCATGCGGCATGTACTGCTTGATCTTGAGCAGCTCGGTCTCCGAGTCGAAGGTCATGGTGTCCACGCCCACCGCCGACGAGTACCGGATGTGGGACGCCATCTTGGCCGGATTCGCGAATATTATGCGTCTGATAACCAATTTTTATCAAAATGGCAGTAAATTACAAAGAAATCACTACATAGTATAAAAAAAGTCGCTTCCTCTGTACCTATGTCCCTTTGTATGCTTTAATCTTTGAATTACACAACCGATTTTGATGCGTTTTTTTAAAACTACGCTAAAATGATTGAAAAGTAAGGTTTATATGTATATTTCATAACCGTGCGAAGCTGGGGCGGGCCGATAGTCTTATAAAGATACACATTTAACGAATGAGATCGCGTATCTGTTAGAAAAATTTCATAAAATATGGGACATAGATATTGGACAAATAAATATATTTGACGAGTGAAAAACCAAGAGCAGGCCAAATCGGCATGTTTCAAAAGTGTTTGAGTATGTACTCACTCGGGCGGCACGCCGAGGCCGGTGACGAGCTGTATCTCGGCCTTGGAGGCGCAGTCGAAGCCGGCGCCCAGCGCGGCCAGCGTGCTCACCAGCACCTTGTCGTCGTTGCATTTCACCGCTGCCGAAGAAAACGATATTCATTTACTTACTTTACTTAAACTATCCAAACTAATACTAAAAAGAACTTGTAATAGCAATAGTATCTTCACGCCCATATCTCGAAGAGTTAGGCAGAGACACCAAGGCACCTACGACTAGCCAAAGACATTATAGGTGGCAATTCTATCGCCAACCGAGCACATATCCAAATTCCGGGCACCGTTATGTTTATTACAAAATTGAAAATACACAATATTCTATTGTTTGTTTTCCGACCCGGGGACCGAACCCGAGACTTCAAGAACGTGAACGTCACGTCAGAACGTCCACGAAATGGGCTAATTTCTGTATATCTTGTCGCTCGTACTCCCGAAGAAGTAGGCAAAGGTACAACCAAGGCACAAACGAAGAAAGACGTGGCAAAAATATCGCCAACCGACCACATATCCAATCCGAAGCTCTACTTCATTATTTAAATTAGAAAATTGCCCGACCCGGCAATCAAATTAGAGACCTATGAAGTCAAGTCTAACACTGGACCACTAGAGCACACAGACGATAAGATTAAGTTACGATTTTATTATATTATGTCCTATAAGGCTTTTCCTATTATTGTTTTTTATAAATATGCTTTCCTAGAAGTTATCAGAAGAAGAAGAAGTAGAAGGTTATCAGAAAAGACAACTCACCGTAAAATGGCTCAACCCTCGGCATCAGCTCCTTCCAGTGGCGATATCTGGCGACCACCTCGCCGAGATCCATCACATAGAAGGGGTCCTCTTGGCCCCCCTCCACAACCTCTCTGATCACACTCTGAGGGCTCCACGGACCCTCTATCACACAAACACGCTGTTCATCTTCAACAATCTTCATTTTGCCGGGGATCTTGGTAAACCTAAAGCAAATAAACTAAAATTTAACAAAAACAAAGCAAAAACTTACCAAGAGAACAAGCAGCACCTTTTAAAATGTAATCGTAATATAATTTTTAAATTATCTTCCTACCCACATTTGCAAACTAGATGGAACTGTAAGATCTCGCCAGGATTTGCAGAGTACCGCCTTGTCCATTTCTAATCGTACTGCTTAATATTGTACTACGGGTTAAATTGTAGTATAGACTTAAAAAAACAGAAATTTTCCCGTGTTGGTCTGGGGCTCCTTTGCAGAATAGCCTCCTTCCTGCCAGGCAGCTCGTTAAAGGCGAACATACGCTTACCGTCACTAACACCATGACATCTGACTAGGTGGTAGAGTTTCGCTGCGACTTACCGGATTGTAATCACCGCCTTACCTATTCCTGCCGCCATAACGTAAGCACTTGCCGATAACGTGTTCCGATTCGGAGGATAAGGTTGCCGGTAAGCTTACTATAACATGCCGGGCTCAGGTTGTTAACGCACAAGTATCACCTTTGGTTTCACTAGATGGAATTTCTTACCATCAGAAAATCTGCTTGTTTTCCTTCCAATATCATAAAAAAAAGATTACTTTAGAAACTTAAAATTCACATTGAAAACGTATTAATTAACTATTGATTCTATAGCTTATTACACACGCAATGTAGAACTGTTCCAAGAAGACAGTGACTGAAATACAGCTTTAAAACATTACTAATAAGGAGGCAAACCTTAGATACTGGAGAAAAGCATACATACATACGTATATATCTTCACGCCAAATCTCTTACGGGTTGGCAGTTTCGAGTGCCAAACTTCACGATCCTGACAAATCTGTCTGGCTCCTTCATATTCATTACCCTTTTCATACAAAACCTGAACCCTCGAATAATATCCAAACAATCTATTCGTGGAATTTCAACCTTGATCTCCACATTCGTATTGTATATCTGCTTTGTTAAGAAAAAAAAATCTGGAAAAAAGCCTTTCGTAAATATCGCTTTTGGTTTAGTGTAATAACATTATAATAATTACCTCGTTTAACAGTAATCGGAGTCCACTGATACCGTGTCCTAGACCGTAGTTCCACTTGTCTGGTGTCCCCGTGAAGTCCGACGGCCGAAGCCCCGGCGCAGGCCGAGGCCGAGTCAGTCGGCTATGCTGCACGAGCGCAAGAGTACGGGGGGCCGGAAATGGGTGGTGCGGTGTCAAGTGGGATCGGTGCCCGGTGGGGAGGGCCAGGTAGCGCTAGTCCACAAGTGTCAGCTGCAACAACCCCACGTTTCCGGTTATACAAACATTACTATGTTGAAGCCAATGTTATATGTATTGAGAAGAGGTTTAGTTACATAGCTTGCTTAAGTACTTCTTAGTCTAGCTCAAGCACTTTTCAGTCTTGCTCATGTACTTCTGAATTTTGCTTAAGTACTTCTGAGTTTTGCTCAAGTACTTCTTAATTGTGCTTAAGTACTTCTTAGCCTTCAAACAGTCTTGCTCAAGTACTTCTGAGTCTTGCTAAAGTACTTCCGAGTCTTGCTCAAGTACTTCCGAGTCTTGCTCAAGTACTTCTTATTTGTGCTTAAGTACTTTTTGTCTTGCTCAAGTACTTCTAGACCTACAAATACTTAAAGAACGATTCAAAGACTTGCACATGTGTGTAACCAAGATTGACAAAAGCGTACTTTAGTGAGACAAATACTAACTACTTAAAGGCCCAAGACTTACAAACATTTGAGTAACACCAAATTTTTTTAACAAAACCAAGAAGTAGAAGTACTTGAGCAAAAGACTAGACTACTTGAGTAAGGTCGAGTGAGTATAAGCAGGATTCACAACTCTGCTCATCATGGCGAGATTATGGTGGAGTATACTCACGGGCGGCGGATGTCGAGGGGATGTCAGCGGGCGCGGCGCAGCCAAGGCGGATCTACGTTGAGGGCGCGGCGCCAGCAGGCGGGCCGCGGGCGGGCGGAGGGGGGCGGGCTCGCGACGGCACGGCCACACGCGCCGGTCTCACCCGGTGCTCCCTGGAAATACCACATCCATCAAACATTTCGTACATTTTTGAGAGTTTTTCTCTAAATATACAAAAATCAATTCATGTTAGTTAGTCTCGCTAAAACTCATGAGTATACTATTTGAGTTTTGGCGCCATCGAGAGAAAAGATGGTCGAAGTTTTTTCATAATTATTGAATTTCGTGTTGATATTGAGTGAAATTAGTCAATTTTGGTGGCATTTTGTACAATTTTCTTCAGTGAAAGAGCACAAATGAAATAATTACTAAGAAATTGGCGTATCGTGTATTTCCTCGTTGCCGTCAAATCTCATTACAGAGCTTGTGTAATGAGCCACCGCTTTACCCAAGAGCCTGACATGACTTCCTGACGACTTATGACTGATGACTAATTATAATTAATTGAAAATGATATAAAATTCTACTTGACTAATGGCTAAATACTAACGTGAAGGCCAAAACCTTAAGGAAAGAAAGAAAAGAGTATACTATGCATTGAAGTGGTGGAGTGAAGGAGAAAGAGAAAGGTATTATACACTACTCGCTTGTGTATACGACTGTCGCGCCTGCGCATGTCTCATTTAGCGGGTTAATTCTTTTTGGTTTTACTATTTTATCCCTATCTCCAAGCCTACCGTAAGAAACTTTGTTCCAATAAATTAATATTCCTGGACAAGTAACACGAATTGAATCTAACCCCAAAGTAAGTAAATTACATGCTTGTGTTATGGGTGTTAGTCACGTCAACACTGCTAAACAGATTTTAATAATTCTTAGCATAGAAAAAGATTAAACATTAAAAAGAACGTAGACTATTTTTCAACCTGCTATTTTAACGGGTGTGAGAGTCAAACAATTTTTTTTAACATAGTATATATTATGTAAACAACATATATTTTTTTATAAAATTAGTAGCGGCCCACCCGAATTCGAACGGGTATAAAATATACATATAAACTTTCATCTTCAATCACTTTATCTATTTAAAAAAAAAACGTCAAAATCCGTTGCGTAGCTCTAAAGATTTAAGCGTACAAAGGGACATAGGGACAGAAGAAGCGACTTTGTTTTATATTATGTAGTGAAAACAACCAGATCAATAGAAATACATTATACAGTCAACAATTTTCATAGCCTCATTTTTTTTAATTATGTGAAGGTTAGCGAACAAGCCCACAGTTCTCCTAATGGTAAGAGATGGCCGTGGCCTATAGACACCATAGATGTTACAAGTGCGATACTGTCCTGTAGCCGAGATGTCAGGCTTATTCTGCAAGTGTAAAAGCTACCCTACTTTTCAAAAGGTAGCATTACAGTCATGATGGCGGCAAGAATAGGTAAGGCGGTGAATTCCTATCCGGATAAAATGTTGCACAGTATTCTACTACCAGTGGTAGATGGATTAGCGTACAAGTCTAATTCACCAACCATCCATAGCGCTCGAAGTTCTATTCTCGACAATGGCAGGCATTATACTATATAAATTTATATAATAAAACATGGATCTGTATTTAAGAATCAATGCTTAACTCACTTTAACACACACAACTTTAACAATTCAAGGTTCAATTGATAATGTTCTTTGGTTTTCATGTGTAGGGACGTGACGACCCCATCACACCATTGCCAGGTGCAGATCTGTACCTAAGGCTATTCGTAAATCTCGATTTCAAGCAAATTTGGACTACCCCTTTCTTGCCCTATTCCCACCGCTTTACCATCCGTGTTAGCCACCGTTTTGTTCCGTTTTTGAGTCGGTAAAAGTACACAATATTCTTAAAACCCCACAGTCTGATGGTTGACGAAGTCGCGGGCTAAAAGCATACATATATATTATACTATTTACCACTTTCGGTAAATAACATATCTTGACGCTCGAAGGCAAAGAGTATCGGTAACACAGGCAATGATTATTATGTTAGCAAAAATTAAACACAAACTATAAAAATTGACTTCAATTGCAATATTTGGTCCATAATAAATATACCTACACATTACTACATTATTCATTTTCTTTAGTGTAAGAAGCAACCGAGATTGATGCTAGATGATCAATTTTACGAATCTACTTGCCTAATCCAAGTGAGACCTAAAAGCAAGTGCTATCAAATAAAAAAAGGATCATCAAAATAGATCTCTCTCGAAAAAAGTTCTGACTTATACAACTAACCTTATTGGGAAGACGTTGGTAAACATAATGTGAAGAAAAAGTACCGTGATTTCACTTATGGCGGTAAAATATTCAAATATTCTGACATATTACAGTACATAATACATATTACAATCATATCTGCGCAGTTCATATAAACATATAATTGACATATTTGAATATGTAAAGAGACATCTTTAAACTAGTTGTGTATCATTAGAAGAAGTAAAATTATAGAGAAAACTACTGTGTAATAGGCAGTCATTATGGGATGCATTATTCAAAAGGGGACATTTTCAAAGTCAACCTAAAGCAGCAGTTACTTATAAAATACGTAGCGTATTATATACTAGCAGTTTCACGTAGCTTCGCCTGCGTAACTTGGCTTCTACTGCACCAATTTTGATGAAACAAAGCCTATGACACTCAGGGATAATGTAGCATTCTAAAGGTGAATTTTTGAAATCGGTCCAGTAATTCCGAAGCTTATTCATTTCAAACAAACAAAAAATCAAATCTTTCCTATTTATATTATTATGTTATAGTATAGATTCGTCTTGGAACTACCAAATGCAGTGTTTTTTAATCTAAAAGGTATTAGCGTATTTAATTAAAAACACCTTGATAAACAAATAAACATCCGTACTTACTAATAATGCGAAAATCTGTCTGTTACGTTTTCACGGCTAAACTGCTAGACTGATTTTGATGAAGTTTAATATACATATAGTAATGGACCCGTGTTCCATCATATTATACAAAAAGAACAACCCTCTGCTCTGTGGTCTAACGGCCTTAACGGACTTAAGAGTTCTCAGGTTCGATTCCCAGGTAGGGAAAATGTGTTTTTTCAATTTTCTAATAAAAAAAAATAACGTTGACAGGGATGGGATATGTCTACTGTTGGCGATAGGCCTGTCACTTATCACATTGTGGGACTAAGAGTCTTCGGCTAGTCGTGGTTGTGCCTCTGCCTACCTCTTTGGGGATACTTTTTTTCAACCCTTAAACTGCTATGTTGAATGTGCACCTAGTGTTAAGTAAATTAATTCATATCCCGACTTTTAAACACATTCACTAGGGTTAGGTAACTAACTTTGATATGTGGATATAGCTAGTAAAATTTAATAAATAAATTAATTAATAATCGCTTCTGTGGTCTAGCGTTTCAGTTGTTGGACTTGACTGCATGAGGTCCCGGGTTCGAATGCCGGGTCGGGCAAAAAAAAATGGGTTTTTCCAATTTTCTAATAAAAAAATGTTAATCGGGATTGGAAATGTGCCCGGTTAGCGATAGGCTTCGATTTATCACATTGTGGCACTTAGTGTCTTCGGCTAGTCGTGGGTGCCCTGGTTGTGCCTCTGCACACCTCTTCGGGGATATGGGTTTGAAGATACTTTTTTTTAATAATTTACTGAATAAGTTAATTAAAAATGTATTGAATCAAAGAGCGAAGTTAAATTTAATTTCAAACGCTTATATGTTTCACAAGATGCTGTTATCTAACCATCAGCCATAGCCGATATAATTGTCGGGCAAGGTCAATGTTACACACTATGTTTACGTGAGATATATAAATATTTGTTTTAAGATTTAAGATTGTATGTTTTAACTAGGTATGGGAATTTCCTTGATGGTTATAGAAGTACTATGCAGCAGCTGGAATGGTAGCACCGCCTTAGTCATGCCTCATGGTATGAAATTGAGCACACTTGTAGTTTAGGTGTAGGACAAATGCAGAACGCTACTATTTTTCAATAATACTTATAAAGTGTATTAAATCAAAATATAAAATATTACACACACTTTCATGCATTTGACAAACACAAACAAATATATTGATAACGGTAAAGCTCACAGATAGCGCAAAAACTATATTCACAATGTTTGGAAACAAAGCAGTTGGTCTTGATAAATGAAGATTTCGTTCTTATCAAAAATATAATTAACAAAAGAACCTTAACAACGTTTGAACATTATATTAAATTATTTATATTGATTAACTTATAATTAATATTTATTATAGTCGAATTTCGACCAATGGGCGACCACAAGTTTGAGTAAAAATGCAAAATACCGAATTTAATTTTAATAATCATTTCTCAAGTTTAAATAGGTTAGAATCTTAGATAAAGTATCCCCTAGATGGATCACATTTAAGTTGAATAAATAACCTATACCTCTCTCACAAATTTTAATGTTGACATCGTATGTGTCAAAAAGAGATAGCAATTGCACTTCCGTGCGTCTTCAAACGCCGAGCGCCACTAGTCTAGAATCGCCATATTGTTTGTTACTCTGCTGGTTAACACGTTATTTTGACGATTTTGCTTAAAATAATTACCTATTGTGAATAATATAACGGTTTGAGTGTGGTTTTCATTTCGTAAAGAATAATGGCTTGTATTGTGCCTGGATGTTCCAATAGAGTTAGTGTTTTGAAAGAAAATAATGCAAAAGTCTCGTTTCATCGGTAAGTTAACTTAATCATTATTATATGTTAGAAAGCATCTTGCAAAAAAAGTGTTCATGAAATTGATTGTTCATGCCATAAATA
>NJDD01005553.1:39883-50764 GCA_002245505.1 Calephelis nemesis
ATGTGATCCATCTAGGGGATACTTTATCTGAGGTTAGAATATAAAATATAAAGATTTTAAAATAGGAATCTTAATTTCAAATTACGCGCCATCGGCTCATCCAATCATAGCAGTGCGTCACGCACATGCATTGTCGTTAGCCATTGGTTGTAGCGTACGCGGCAATAGTGCTGGATCGCAACTTATCGACAGTCCAAAATCTCCAAATTTCTGGTGAGTTATGGTTCATGAGATGGCACCAGTATCGATTGCTCTTGCATTCAAAATTTTGATATTGTCTGTCTTAATGACTTTTTTCATTTATAAATTACAACGGATAATTTTGCTCTAACAAATATTATCTGATATTTCTTACAAAGATTTATTGCTAAAAAGTAGTAGAAAACAATTCTTAAAAAGATGACAAGTGCAATCTCCAGTGGATTGTAATCAGAAAATTAAACATTCACAAATACTGAACCACCCAACAAAATTGGCACAGGTCCCAACGTACCCAAACAACAACAACGTAGCACAGCTACAACGTAGCCAAAGATTAAAATCTTCAAATAAACGAAAACGACGCATAGAACACCAGTATATTTGTCACTAGCGGCAACATATGAAGGCCATTTTGACAGGTTGAAATTTCATATTCTATTTTGCTACATTTTATTTTTATACTTAACTATAAATGACTTTGTTGCCAACCTAAGGCTTAATCACGTCTTTTATTGTTTTTCAATTACTATACTTTCCAGATTGGAACTGTCGTGTTCCAGGCGTGTTAGAAAATCCTGACGTTCTAATACAGGCAGGAAACGTAACACACTTTAAAAAAATGATCGAACTACAGAAGAAGTTATTGGTTTATAAGAGATATTCGCCGCTCAAAAACCGTTACAAGAAACCAATCCTATTATTTTTACTGCATACAAAACTTGATTTTATAAAATCGCAAAGATATTTCAAAATGTCTTTTAAGGATTCCAAGTTCAAATTCAAAACGTCTTCTGAGGAATTGATATGTCTTTCAGGATTCTGTGATTGTCTCCGCTTCACCGGACCTACAAGATCTATTTAGAAAATATTTTACTAAAATTTAAAGAAAAAATCTACGTTTCATTAAGATTAAGATGAGTCAAGTTTAATATAAAAAAAATACACGTGAGCGCAGATTTGGTAAATGTTAAAAACTATATTTAAAGAACTATAAAATAAGAATAACTGACCTTTGAAAGCGTAATTCTCAAAGCTTTTGTGTACTTTCAAGCAACAACCTTATGGTTGCTGCTAACAAAATCTTTCGCGAAGAAAAGAAGGGCCACACCGAATCAGTGGAGCTGATTCGGAAATAATAAGAAACGAACCGGGTAACAAAACACTCGACGGGTAATGTCAAACTGATACAGAAATCAAGACGTCGCCATATTTAAGCATTACCTTATCACAAGATTCTACGGCATCATTTGTAGGCTTATGTAATGTACTTATGTCTTGTCTACACTGCCAGGAACTGCTTTGTATGACGTTAAAGTAAAGGTGTACACACACTAACCGCGTTTCATACGATTCGTAAAAATACACTTTTATTAAAGGGTGCAACCGTGAACAAGTACACGACTCTCCTGATTGCAAGACGCCATAGATGATACTTGCTGTCCTGTGGCCGGGATGTCAAGCCTATTGTGCAAGTACCCTACGCTCCGAAATAGAACATGCCACCGTCATAATGGTGGCAATAATAAGTAATACGGTCGACACCTATCTGGGCAAGTTAATGCAAGCAACTCTACCACCAGTTGTTTTGTTGGTATTGACCCATGGGGCCGTTCATAAAATACGTTCGCATACAGGGGGGGGGGTTGGCAGAGCGTGACAAGATGTGACAAGGGGGAACGGCGGGTATACGGCAACGTGACGTTCGCCGTTTATTATTTTTTTGACATGAGCTACTAGGTGGTAGAGTTTAGCAGCGACTCGCTCGGATTGGAACACTTACTTTTGCTCGAGGCCTAACACCCCGGCCCCAGGTTGGCAACGCACCATTACCACCTTTGGTGTCTCTAGGCGGCGTGAATCTCTTACCATCAGGAAATCCGTCTGCTTGTTTGCCTTCCAATATCATAAAAAAAAAAATGAGCGCTAGCTCTGTGGCGCGACTCTAGCGGCGTTGCGATCCGTCACAACGGGTTTCTTTGTTTTTCCAATACTTGAGATAGTAACGCTTTTTAATTTTCAGAATTTGTGTGCTATCATTTAGAATTTATCGTACTCATAAGACCCCCCGTCTTAGTTTTTGTGACGAAATATTTATAGGGGGTCACAAAAAGTGTGACACAGCGTGACAATGGGGAGGGAGGGGGTAAAAAAAAGCTGATTTTAGTGTGACGTATTTTATGAACGGCCCCCATCCAACTTTTATTGGCTTTTTACAAGCAGTCAGACAAAGGCAGGTCTGTTAAACACAGAGGGCCCGGATCAACGCGAGGGAATATTAAAAAAATAAAAGCCCGCCGAGTTTCTTTCGCATTAATGTCAATGTGTGGTTACGATTTAAATCCGATTTTTAATATTAAACTTGACACACACAAATACACATATCCTACCATAAAGTGGTGAAAGTAACAGACATTTTCGAGCTACGATGAACTATTTATTGTTTTTGTTATCTTGGGTCAGAAAAAAATTATATGAAAAGACAAAACCACACAATTTTACCAAACAACCACACAAAATTAGGGTTGAGCTTTGGCAAAACCTGAGCGTCAAGCGGGCGGGACGCGAAACGGGAGCGTCTACAACGAGAAACTCACGTACACGACAGTGCGAACCGCGAACATCATTTTCAGTCAATCGTCACTGAAGTTGCAAGTGGCTAATACAGTTCACAAATAAATAAAAAAAAATATATTGTATGCTTATGGTACCTATAGTCAACCACAGAAATACCTAGAAAATATATTTAAAAAATACATACTTACTATATTTTTTTTAACTTTTATATTTTTATTTTTAACATCTACACCCAGAAATACAGACATCTATCTACGTTCGTCACACAACTCTGTTCCTGTGACTAATCGGACCCGAGCCTCGAGAATTATACCTAATCTGTGGAATCAGACGTACACAATTTCCTCTTGACCAACAAGGTGATCAATTAACATCACAATTATCAGATTGTTTCATACATTTACTGTTATATTTTCATCAGAATTTTGGGATTTTTCAAATTACAATCTTACGAGATACTCGTAGTACACGTCTGATCACAAGTCGCGACTCGCGTGCGACCCACGTTGCTGACGCTGTGTTTCCGCGTCGCGGTCGCTTAGGTGTGCAAGGCGTCATACATACACTATAGCAGGGGCGGGCAAATTGCGGGCCGGATCCGGCCCTTGAGAGGTTTTAATCCGGCCCGCCGAGGCTTTTTTTTTTAAAATGTGAACCTCCTTAAAAATTAATGGTCGAAATGTTAAAAGACTATTGAAATTTTAACAATTAAGGTACTGAATCGATAATTCAAACATATATTTGCGTATACCTATTGCGTATTTCAGATGTTAAGACTTCAAAAATAGATTTTATTTTAATAAAGGTTTGTAAAATAAATTAAAAAAATGCCTTATGTTATCTTTATACAACTTTTTATAATCGTAATATTTACTGCTATTTTTAGGTGTTTTAATGAACCGGCCCGCCTCAAGATTAATTATAATTTACTGGCCCGCCACTAGATTTTTTTTAACTTACCGGCCCGCGATCAAAAGAATTTTCCCACTCCTGCACTATAGCAATGTTCATTTTTTACGTAGGTTTGACCGAAGCCGTATGCTTCATCAATATCGGTTCTAAGCTCTAACACTGAAGCGTTGGATTCTTTAACATTTTTAACCCCCAACAGAAAACGAGAGTTGTTATAATTTTGACGTATCTGTGTGTGTTTTTCTATCTGTCGCATCATAACTTGTAAAAAACTTGACCGATTTCAATGCAGTTTTTTTTGTTAAAAAGCTAACGCAATTGAGATGGTTTTAAAAAAATTACAAATGGTTTTCTCTGAGGTCATTGAAAATTTTTAATCTTAGCATTATGTATTTAATATTCGTTATTTTTCAGCATAAATCTCGTGAATTAGTATTCGGTGTGGAGGTACCTTTAGAAACTGACTTATTGACATGTTGTACTGATAGAAGCCACAGTAACAGCTAATCTATTTTTAAAGTATTTGTTATTTAGATAATTTTTTTTTAATTTAACACCGGCTATATAAACAATTAAACTTTTCGGATGTTTAGCTTATCTCTACAATAACACTTGAAACAAAGGCTGTAGATTTATGACCAATACCTACACGATAGATGAGATATATTGTCTTTGGTATATAGCATTTGGCACGTTTTGGGTTTATATGGTCTCTTCCCCTTTCTTGCCTCTTCTCCCAATCATGTATTATTTGTGACCATTGTGATCCCACTACCTAAGTCAACAACATATTTCCAGTGGACCCTTCCACGGCGTGACGATGGTGGTCCACCTTTGGAAGTGTTTAGCACATTCTCACAAAATTTGAGCATACTTAGGATCATCATTTGTTTATGTTTAGAATCTATACTTTTCATCGTCGACACTTGGTATAATTCCATTATACATGTTTGTATATGTTATTGATGTTGTGTATGTATTTTTGTTTAATTTAATTACAAGTTTATATTAATAAATAAACATATCTTAAATTCATAACACAAATTGATTTAATTCTAAAGTAAGCAAATAACATGCTTGTGTTATGGGTGTGATTGTGGATGATTTTCGATGTTCAAACACAGAATAATATTGTAAATAATAGGAATACTATTTCCTATTATTTACAATTTACTAAAGCAACCGTATGGACTCCGTAGTCAATGTGATGAAATGTTTTTCATGTTTGTTTATCTTTGTCCGCGATGACGAATACGATATCAATTTGAAAAATACATCTCAATTTATTGCTGGCGAAGCCGCGGGATAAGGTATTTTATTACAAAAAATTAACAGCGTTTACAAAAAATATTTAACAATTTGACACATAGATGGGCTAATAACAAGTATTCTTCGATAACTTTTTGACAAAATAACTAATTTTAATGTAGAATCTATACTTGTTATCGTCGGCACTTAGTGGAATTCCATTGTATACACACTTTTTGTGTGTATACAATGGAACAGGTGAGTATAATTTAAATGTATTATTTGCCAAATTTAATGTCGAATGTTCTGTATTCATCTGAGATTGTTTTTAACTCCCGAAAGAAAAAGAGAGGCGTTATAAATTTGACATGACTGTGTGTCTATAAGACTGTGGCGCTAAAACTTCTAAACGAAGGAACCGATTGTGATGTGATTTTTAGTGTGAAAACTGATGTGAATGAAATGGAAGGACCATTACGAGGATAGGGACTCGGTAACAACCTTATGGTTGGTATGGTTTTGTTATTTTAAGATTAATATTTGATCATCATTTTAATGTGTTGCAGTTTTTTTTTCAAGATTCTCAACTATTTCTAAAATTAAATAGAAATACCTGGTTTACAATACTTCAAACACTTCAGTTGCCTTCGCCCAAAATCTGATTGGACTTACAATTGAGATTCTTCTCCGTATTATCAGATCCCACACAGGTACTTGTTCGATGACTTTTGGAGTTTCAAAATATTTATTAATATCACTTTCCTTCTATAATTTCAAGAATGTAATTGAACAAATTAATCTAAAAACAGAATAATTGAAAAAAAATTCTTGTTTGAATTTTGTGATCAAAAAATTAAATCTTGTAAATAGCTATGCAAAATATATCTCAATATTTTTTAAGGTCTTTAATTCGATTTAGTATTTTTTTTAATTTAATTAATATTTACAATTACAAATAACTTAAACTTTGTTGTATAAGATCGACCAAATACTGTTTGCTAATATTAAACATCCAGGCTTATATATCTGTCTTATTAGTACTATATTTGAGAGAGATTATAACTATAATCAAAAGTATAAGCAATTTGATTATACAGATTATTTACTTATAGAGATTAATTGATTGCCCAGTAATTCACCCGAGGGATTTTTTGGTAGTATCTCTCGTTTTCTATCTATCTGTAATGTGTTATTAATTAACTAGTTGTTACCCGCGACTTCACCAGAGTATGAAGGCCCTACACCTCCAAAATATGAAACAAATTTGACTCGACAAAAAAAAATCCTAAGCTTTCGCAACTAAGGAAACTTCTAGACGTTTCTGTCTCTACATTAGTTTCTATTGAAGAATAAGAAAGAAAAAGAATATACCCACAATTTTTCTGTAAACATATCTTTAATTAGGTGAACCATTTTTGAAAATGTTCAGTCCTTCCCCCAAGAGTGAGATTTGGCGCAACCCACTGCCCCATCCAAGAATCTCTCGTGAAATATTTCGAAATGTATGCATAGTTTAAATACATTGGATGTATTCTAAAATGCTTTCTATTTACATAAAAAATGCTTACTAGTGTAGAATTTGTCAAATATTTTACCAAGCAAAAAACTTCAAGTACGCATCCCAAAAGTAGGCAGAGATACAACCACCCACGGCCAAGCACCCACGTTTAACCGAATGTTTGCTACAAAATTAATTTTATAATACTAATTTGTTTCTTATTGAAGAATTACGAGAATTTGCAGATGAGGGTCTCTATTCTAAGTAAAATTGGATCATTTTTGGCTCTACCTATCCCAGCTCCCTAAAAACACCTCACGTAATTGATGGGCGCCCCCTATATAACGCCCATATGAGAAGCATATGATCATTTCCATAGTATTGAATGGCTAATAATTAATTCATTTGGTTGGACGACTACGACGCCCGCACGAGGTACTGTCTTCTGGAACGCTGACCCTTGACTTTGAACTGCGTCCTGATAACTGCAGGAGAGGATTCACATTTCGGCGTTAATATGTGGGGAAAGGCGTCTTTTTCGAGACAAGCTCCGAGCTTACTAAGGTGGTGATGTGCATGTGTTATAGTTTATGGGCGATTTTTGTTTATCGTCAGATTAGTCCTATTACAATCCATCCCTACGGGCAGCAGGCAGTCACGTGACGACAAATCAATCAGCTGCCCAATAACCTTTATTCATCATATCATTATTCACACTAACAATTAGGCGACGATAACATAGTAGCACGAGCCTACAATGCAATATATTTGTAGTAAATAAGTTTTTAAACAGACATTGGTTCTTAGAAATATCGTAGGTTTTGTTTTTTTATACTTATGTATTTCTGTGGTTTTTCATTTACAACCTAAGACGACCGAGGCATTTATAAACCATAGCACGTTAATGTAATATACGATAGTTTAAGTCGACTCTGTTTTTGAATTAAATACCTACAGCCGTGTTGTGCGTCAGAGCCGTCAACCCGCGATAGGGCTATGCACCTACTATGTTATAAGGGTCATTCTTATTTAAGAGGTACTTTCAATGGCTAAGACAAAAAAATACTTTTTTTCCATACTAACTTCCAAATTAACCTATTTATTGATTTAAACTAAGTGTTTTCTTCTTGCTCACTCAAATTTATTACAGAAACGTATGTAGTTTAGTCACAATAAGTTCCAATATAAGAAAAAAGTCTCTCCCCTGGTCTGTCCCCAACCCGACTTTATTTGTAATCCAGTTAAAATGAGTGCATTAAAATTCTACATTTACTTTATCATTGTTATATTTATTCAGAACAATAACTTAGTCTCAGTGTCTTATAAGTAAAATTACATTTATTCTAATTTTTCATAAATAATATCAACGATGAAAATTGTCCTTCGTATTACGTGTCTCGTCCCCTGGCTATTTGTTTTCGTTTAAAAATCAATTTTGTTTAGCAAGTTTGTCGAAGTTGTGACCTTGAGTGCCTAGAGTTTAACGTGAAGTTAGCAACAAGCGGCGCACAAGCCGGCTGTGCAACCATTTTAACGGTCATTCTAGTCACGCCGCTCGCTGGGTGTAGAAGTGTTGAGTGAATGGAGTCTCTCCTCTGGTAAGTTTTATTTAGTAGTCATTCGTTAAAATATTAATTATATTTACTTAAATATTCACTATTAATAGTGCACACAATGTTATGTTTGGTTGCGAATTTCATCCGATAAACACTTTTACGGCTATTTTAGATATCAATCGAAAATGTATCTCCCCTGGCGTATTTCCCCTGGCTCTTTTGATGGCAGGGGAGATACTTAATGTCCAGGGGTAACGTTTGTTTGCGTTTTCATTACTACTTCAAAATTTTTCTTCATTTAGTATTATGTATATTATTTACAATGTAGTATAATTTTTTTACAGAAAAAATGAAGTCTAGAAAAAAAATGACGCGTGAAGAACGACTCGAAAAAAAAAGAATAGCAGAACGATTACGATACCAAAAAATTAAAAATGACAAAGATAAGTACGCTCAACAAAAAGTCAAGGAAAGGGAAAAATATGAAAAGAAGAAAGAAAAAGGAGTTATTAAGACAGTCAATCAAATGACCCCCAGAGAGCAGCGGAAGGCTAGAAAAGTTTGGAGAGAGAAAGCAAAAATCGTAGACAGCGTTTAGCACTCCAAGATATAAGCAATGCTCCTGAAATTCCACCATGTTCAGATAATGAAGACCCACCGCAGCCCCCTCAAAATATAAATAGGCGAGTGCAGGCAGCACAGCAAAAATCAATTCGAGCAAGAAAAGCAAGAAACCTGATAATAAGAAAACAAGAGGCCGAAATAGCTCAACTTAAGTCTGCAGTCCAACGTTACAAAAAGCAAATACAACGGATCAAAAAACCACCAATTATCACACCCAACACTAAAGTAAATTTACTTACATCAGCAGTAAGTGCAGCTGACAAAGAAACCATAAAGAAGAAACTGCTTTTCAGTGAAGTTATTACTCAACAACTTAATGAAATTTTTTCAAATATCGACACTGCCCAAGAAAAAAGTCTTCAGAAGAGTGTTAAGCGGGAAAATAGTAAAAAAATACAATGTTTTACCGGAAGAAATGAAAATAAAACCTTTGAGTAAAATAGGCAACAAATTAAAACTGATGGATACAAAGCGCAGCTCAAAAAAACACAGCCAGAATTTGAAAACCTGCATAGTTAAATTTATGGAAGATGATTAGAGCAGTAGAGTTTGTGCAGGTAAAAAAGACTTTATAACGAAGATGGGCGAGAGTAAGCAAAAGCGAGTTATGCTAGATACGTTATTCAACTTGCACAAACGTTTTCTGGAAAAGACACACATTAAAATATTTTATTCAGTGTTCTGCAAACTCCGACCATTTTGGGTCGTCCAACCACGCTGTGACAGTCGTAACACTTGCATGTGTGTTATACATAGCAATATAGATTTAATGCTGAAATCACTTCACAACGCTAAAATAATATCTGTGTCGAATTACGTGGACCTTCTAAACCAAGTTTGCTGCAACAGATTCAACGAAAAATGTTTATCCCGCGAGTGTAAGATGTGTTTAAACAAAGGTCTACATTATAAAGAATTCGATAACTCGTAAGTGGCAAAAGCGTACGCCAAGATATCGTGGATTTAAAAACTCAAAAACCTCGAACTGTAACGAAATGCGTTAAAAGCTCACTACAGATTCTACCAAGGGACTTGATTTTGGATTTGGAATCAAAGATGGTTTTTGAATCACGAACGAAACATAGTGCACCAACATCAAACTATTAGAACAAAAAAAGAGTCCCTTACTGAGTCAGAAGCTCTTATACACGTGGATTTCAGTGAAAACTACCTAACAAAATACGCAGAAGAAGTACAATCCTTTCATTTCGGAGGATCGAGACAGCAAATAAGTATGCACACTGTTGTAGTCTACACGAAAAATGTCGAGCAAGAGCTAAAAAGCCAATGTTACTGCACTTTATCACAAATTTATCGCACTCGCCTCCTGCAATTTGGGCGCATTTACAGCCTATACTGGACTGTCTGCCGGCTACAATTACAACTTTACATTTCTTGAGCGATGGGCCAGTCACCCAATATCGTAATAAAATGATGTTCAAAGTTTTGGCAACAATGCTAGAAGATTTCTACTCTAATCTTCAAAATTTCACTTGGAATTTTCATGAAGCAGGTCACGGTAATGGAGCTCCTGATGGAGTGGGAGCTACTTGCAAGAGAACTGCAGATAGATTAGTTGCGAGTGGCAACGATATTTCATCAATAGATGACCTAGCTAAAGCCCTTGAGAAAAGCTGCCCGAATATTAAAATTTTTACCGTAGATGATGCAAACATATCTGAAAAAACCGCAAAATTATGTTCTACTGAAGGTTTAAAGACTTTTTCAGGGACACTAAAGGTTCACCAGGTTACTGGTTGCGTTCTTATACCTAATTGCCTGATAGTGAAAAGTTTGAACTGCTTTTGTGACTCAGAGTTATGTCGTCATTTTCATTTGGGTACTTTGGATTATCGACAAACAAAACCTCGTCTATTTGTTGATGATATTTACGGAGCTAGCGATTCAGAGGATGAACCACTAATCAATCAATCATCTCAAGAACGCAGGAATAAGCTTCAAGAAACACTACAGCATTCTGTGCCTGCCATTATTAAAAGCAAACTGCACATAGATAATTTAAAGCCCTCAACATCTGGAAAGGAAACATTCTGCAACGGTGATTTTCTGCTGGTTAAACTGCAAGATAGGAAAACAGAATATCGTTATGTTGCAATGTGCACAGGTGTTGAAGAAGATGATGAACTTCAAGTTAAATTTTGTAAAATCTTTGATGAAACTGGAAAAAAGTTCAGAATTAATGATGAAGATATTTCTTTCATCACCTGGGATCAAGTTTTAAAAAAACTTCCCGCCCCAAACTTAAAA
>NJDD01005553.1:50888-70744 GCA_002245505.1 Calephelis nemesis
CATATGCCAAGGCAAAGTCATGTACAGACCTGCCAGCGTGATCGGTGATGTCTTCGAACGTGGATTTTAAAATTTTAATATTTCTAATTACCTTTTAATTAAAATGTTTTTTTATATTTTAAGTACAAGAAAAGTTTAATACTGTTACTTAAGTTTTGTTTATTTTTATTTCATTATTTACTATTGATATGATTAATAGGAAAGTTATAGATATTTTTGTTTTGATGGAAAGAAAAAGTAAGAACCTTTTTGTTTTGTACCTAGCCTTAAGAAACATTTAATTTTATAAACAATGACTCCAAAGAAATGAAAAGTCTGATTATTAATAATTAATGAGTAAAATAATATGTTGATTCTTAAAAAAATCTGTTTTTATTATGTCTGCCTCTCTTCCCTGTACATAGAGTATCCTCCCCTGTGCATCTTGTCTCTACCCTGGTAACTTATAAATCGAGAAAAAACTAACAAATTGACTGGCCACTTTGTAAACGTTTACAACTTAAATGTTTCTATAAAAAAATATACAATTAAGTAGAAATGTTAAAAAAAATGCCATGCCGTCACTTCATACAACGTAATACCTCTTAACTAAGAATGACCCATAACTACATGTGCCTATTTAAATTTCTTTTTAATTTTGTAATAGCAAATATCGTATTTTTAACACATTAAAATCGTTTTATGAATAGTAAGTATTCAATTAAAATATGGTTCAATATGGTGTTTTCGAATACCAAATTTCATAAAAATTCATCCTTAACCACTCAAGCAAAACTTAAAAACAGTACAATTTAGTCTAAAATTGTTATTTGACATGTTAAGTAAATACTTATAAAACCAAAACAACATTCACAAATCGCACGCTTAGGTACCTATTGGTTACCAAATAAAAAAAACACTATTACATCAACCGTTCGTCATTGCGGCACAACCGAGAACAGTGATATACTGAGTGCATATCAAACCCGTGACGCCAGGTTTCGTAAGTTCTGTGTTTAGAACTTTTTTACTATTGAATTATAGGTTAGAAGTTACTATAGACGGTATCGTAATAAACCGTTTCTAAACAAAAAAAAGTAATTGTTTCATGTAATGTCATCACTTATTAAAGTTTTCCCAGTGTTTTTTTTAAATATCCGTCGGTATTTAATCACTTTAATCAGTCTTCACGATTTTAATAATTAAAAATATTTCAGTCCAGGATTTAAGACAACCTTCTTTTAACATTATCGCTAATATACTTACTTGACTATAAAATATATATTATTTAATTATCAGCTCGGTGTAAGTCGATGTAGGTTCGGATCTTCTACTATAGTACCCGTCACGAGAAGCTATAAATTATGGAAAAAAACGTTCGGGAGTTAACAACATTTGGTTCAAAGATAAAAGTTTTTTTTTAAATATTTAATTATAAATTCAATTAATTAATAATTTAAATATGTATAATAAATTACGTATGTTTTGACATTCTTTTCGTGGCAAATTGATTTCCTTAGATGTACTGGGTACTGGCTTCATTATACGTTAATACACAATAACAAATAATGGATAAAAAAAATTAAAATTAAGGCAACAATTAACAAAACTAACAACAATAACAAAGTGATAACGAAAAGATAAAAAAAATAACAATAACAACCAAATCCGCGATTTTAACAAAGCAATGAAAAATTCAAAACTTGAATGACGCGTTTATTTCAAAAAGGTTTGCATTCCCGGCGACCGGCGCGTCCCCGTACCAAGACACTCAAACGTCAGTCGTTAGATATGATCCGACTAAATTAAGTAGGTTGTTACTTTCATATAACCCGTCTATATTTTTATTTCGATTGAATATGGTCAGTTCATTATTGTCTCGAAGTAAAAATAATTACTTGGTAAAAGATGTTTGTTTACATAATTTATAGCTTCTCGTGACGGGTACTATACATTTATAAGTATCGTTGACTAACCCTTGCCGCAAGCACATTACAAAGGCAACTCATCAGTTTATTTGTTCAGAAACATTTTAATTTAATTAAAAACTATATCAGACGTGCGATATTAATGACAACTAATTAAAAATGAAGTTTTGCGCCACAGTCGCTTAAGTTTCGCGTTGTAGTCGCTCCCGCTTCGCAAACGCGTAGCGTTTGACACTCGGGTTTGGAGGATACTTTATAGTTTCGTTAAAAACATTTAAGCAAGATCGATTGCGACACTCAATTTATTTAAGTAAAGTTAATTAAACAAACCTGTCCGGAATTCACGTCAAAGCGTGAAAATAGCTGTAAACGCACAATTCGACGCGGCGCGGACGCAGAAGTGGGCGTTTTATTAACCCCGACGAAAATTATAACCCTCCTTTTTAGTTTGTCAGTTTGTCTTGTCTGTGTGTCCACTTGTGGCTTTATAACCTCTAAACGAGTGGCCCGATTTCGAGTCGCTGTTTTTTTAAAGCTGCCGTGATCGAGATGGTTCTTAGCTAATTTAGGACGCGCGGTCAGCTAATATAACCAAACACAAAAACATGCTACAACATCGCTCCGTTGCGTCGTGAAGGGCAAATACACTTTTACATTCATAATATAATAAATTCATAAAAGTAGGTGTGGATGAAAACCCCGAAACATCAACATCTTCACCAACATCCGTTATTGAATCACATCTTTATTCTGCGGAATATAATCCCTTTGTTTAATTAAACTAAAAGCCCAGATATAAAGATAACAGTCTCGTCTGGCTGTATGTGTAAGCACAAGTAAAAACCGACTGCCACTAGATCTGACTTATTCGATCCACTGTTCGAGTTCAAAGTGCAAGAACTCCGTTACACTCGCCACGCTTTTTTTAATTTCAAGATTCAATAAGACACTACTAACTACTTGGTATAGTTCTGCGACGACTCGTCCCATGTTCATTTCAAGTTTCAAATCTATTTCCGTCGGAAAAACATCAGTGCTCGCCATCATCGTTTTTAAATAGTGGGTCAGCAGGTAAATTATATCAAAATCATTAGGTGGCAACGCAGATTTAACACTTTCGTGTGTATCTTAATCATATTTAATAATTACAAAAATATTTTTAAATCTCTGGACAAGTAACATAAAATTGAATCTAACCCCAAAGTAAGCAAATTATATACTTGTGTTATGGGTGTTAGACAACGATGGTAAGACATAGAAATACCAGAACAAATTTATTAAACACCCAGACCCAGAGAAGCAGACATCTACATGTTTATCACACAAATGCCTGCCCCGTCGGGATTCGAACCGAAGCCTCACGGTTGGTCGGTTGATTTAGGCGTGCACGCTAGCTCCTAGACCAACGAAGCGGGCATTATGTACATAATAGATATTAAGACAGACCGATTTGGTAGTAAGAAATACACGTTACTTTAACACCCATAATGTTAAGTGCGTTACTAACCAAAAGCTGGGAATAAAAGGTTATATGTGAATTATTTGCTAATCGGAACACAACAGTGGCTAGCAATCACGTTCAGATGGCAGCGGGAAGCAATACCAATCAGAGAGGGCCTCGAACGTCTACCCAAAATCAAATGTTACTTTTAAAATTCAAGTTAGACCATGACAGCAGTTCCCAATGAGAAAGAGCATGGTCCGTTGGTTTGATCATGTGGAGAGAATGATAGAAGAAAGATTAGAAATGTGGATGGCGGATGGTTGTGGTAGTTTACGGTAGACAGGGTTAAATTTATTTATAGTTTTAAAATGATTGGTAATAAATAATTAAACCAGTTACAAATATAAATAAGTGGCTTTTTTTATTAAATTACATATATTATTAATAAAATATTTGTACGCCAAAATATGATAGAATATATATATTTTTTTATGTTATAGGAAGGCGAACATGCAGACGGATTTCCTGATGGTAAAAAATTTACGCCGCCTAGAGACACCAAAGATAGTAATGGTGTGTTGCCTACCTGAGGTCAGGATGTTAGGCCTCGAGCAAAAGTTTTACCAGCTACCTTACGCTCCGAACCGGAACACGTCATGACGTTATGGCGACAGGAATAGGTAAGGCGGTGGTACCAATCCGGGTGAGTCGCTGCGAAACTCTACCACCTAAAGATGTCACGGTGTTAGTGACGGCAAGCCTATGCTCGCCTTTTACGAGCTGCCTGGCAAAGGAAGGCAGATGGTCTATTCTACAAAGGAGCCCGGACCAACACGGGGGAAATTTATGCTTCAATCACAAGAAAAATATGCTATTTTGATTCATTTCATCCACACTTAAGATTTAATCTTAAGCGTAATCGTAATACGATGAAGACAATTTACTAATTCCTTAAAAAGAAAATAATTTCATTCATTTTTGCTGTAAGAATCCAATACGTTTAAATAAGAAACCCACATTCTGAAAATCTCACGTGAGATTGGGGAATGGGGGAGGGGGTTGAATAAAATCTCACGAAATCTCACCAGGGGGGGAGGGAGTTTCAAAAAATGTAAAAAAACACCTCACGTAACTTACGGACGCCCCCTAAGGCGGTGGTACCAATCCGGGCGAATCGCTGCGAAACTCTACCACCTAGTCAGATGTCACGGTGTTAGTGATGATAAGCCTATGCTCGCCTTTTACGAGCTGCCTGGCAAGAAAGGAAAGGCAGATGGTCTATTCTGCAAAGGAGCCCGGACCAACACGGGGGAACGCGGTAGCCAGGGTTAAATTTATTTATAGTTTTAAAATGATTGGCAATAAATAATTAAACCAGTTACAAATATAAATAAGTGGCTTTTTTTTATTTAATCACATATACTATTATTAAAATATTTGCACACTAAAATATGGTAGAATATGTTGATATAATGAAGGCCCCATACTTAGACAGCCAGAAGAGCCAATCACCGCACTCCCTCGTTCCATGATTACTATGAAATATTGCGCTCTAAAGTAAACGTATTATGCGACAAATCACTATTTTTGACATTATAAAAGTAATTTGAAAAAGTAGAAAAACTGAAACACTTATCTTTTAGGTAAAGTACTTATCTATGTTTATGTTAAATCTGGTGTCGATATTTTCATAATTGAAGTAGACAGTTGGGTTTTGCTTTCAAAAAAGGGTTAACTTTTTGATTTTTATACATACACATACATACATATCTTCACGCCAAGTCCCTTACGGGGTAGGCAGAGAGTATCGAGTGCCAGACCTCACGATCCTGACAAACCTGTCTTGCTTCCTTCACATTCATTACCCTTTTCATACAAACACGCCGGTTTCGGAGACTCTTGACACCACCCTCGGATATTATCCGAGGGTGGTGTCGAGGGTGGTGGTGGTGGTTGATTTTTATCTATCAAGTAAAGTGAAGTTAGTCGTGTTTTGGAAACACTAGTCTTATTAAGCATATTCATGTTAATCTTGTGTATTTTTGTCACCAAAATCCATGATTCCTTTATATGAAAAAAACATTATACTGCTAACGTATTTTAGCGTATATGGACACTTAACATTTTTGTAACATCTCATTTACACACATACTGAGCGAACAAATAATTTTGTTTTTGTATTCGTAGCAGGGGCGGGTCGCGACTTTGTAAGGCCGTGGGCTAAAACTACTCGGGGGCCCTTTTCCCTATGTAGTGTATAGGTACAAGTAAGAAAAAAAGGTGTGTGTGCGATTCACACACGTTAGAAGTGAAACTTCAGTAAATCGACAAAAGAATGAGATGAATATATATTTGTGTCTCTTACCTGTCACTTTTTCCGTTGCATCTTGTTTGAAATCACAATGATTCTAAAGAAGTTTCACTTCAAAAAACTCGGCTGATAAAAATATTTATTCGTTTGATAGTCGCGCACCTTACGATTGTTTTTTTTGTTCTACGTAACGCCTTAATTACGATTCGTCTCTTATTATTTTTAACAAGGGCTGGTGGCCCTTTGTATCTATGGGGCCCTGGGCTGAAGCCCAAAAAGCCCATAGGTAAATCCGCCCCTGATTCGTAGGTACTTGGGGTAACCCAGGTTGATATTTCACTACTAAATTGCTTTGTTATAATCTGAAAGTGGCTGATGGTGTCAAGAGTCTCCAAAACCGGCGTGTTTTAAAGAATAGTGAATGGGCAGGAAGCTAGGTATGTCTACAAGGATCGCGACATTTGGCACTCGAAACTCTGCCTACTTGGTAAGAGACTTGCCGTGAAGTTATATATAAAATATTTCTAAACTCAGTTCTAAATCCTTGAACTCTGATATCTAAGCTTTACGGTTTATTGCAAGCAATTATAATAGCGATAACAAAAGTATTTGCTAAACAAATATGCGACAGGTATCTCTTCTTATGTTTGTTTTTTTAACATTTAACAAATGTAACTCAATATATATAAATTTAAATTATTGTAAAGGCTTTGAAAGAGACAAAGCCAGAATGGATATAAAAGTTTTAGTTGATGGAACAGGGATGGAAGGTACACCGTAGATGTAGAACGAAGAGTGTGTCCAAGCAACAGTCTGAGTCCATTTCAAAGCGAGGTTTTAAGTGTAGGCACTAGACTAGCATTGCAGAATTGCACAGTATGTTTGGAACCTTATTTTGGGACAGCCTAATTTTATTGAATGTTTGAATGGAGAAATATGTTATTAACGCAAGACTTAAACTCCCACAAGCCTAGCTATCATAGTTTTAGATAAGTTTTTTATGCAAAAAAAATCATTTGGTTATCTATGAATGTAACACTTATTTTTGCACTCTCCCCGTAAAGGCCTATAGTAGGGCCAAATTATAAACCATCCACCGGGAAGTAGGAGTGGGCGATACAAATCGTATATATAGACATTGAAAAGTAGGTATATTAGATCAATATCGTAATATCAGATATCGACGCATGAAAAAACCATATATTTTTTGAAACACTATATTGCTGCATCGTAGAGATACTGCACTACGCTCGGTTCGATATCTCGCTCGATATCCTAAGAACTATATATTTTTTTAAACACTATACTGTCAGATATTCGTCCTATATTAATAGACTATAGAATAATTGTGTTTTTAATATAAAAGTTTCGGTTATTCAAATAACACTAATATATTTCTACTTAATTTAACCTAACAATAATAATCTATACTAATATTATAAAGAGGAAACCTTTGTATTTTTGTATGTTTGTATTAAATAGGCTTAAAAACTACTGGACCGATTTCAACACATGTTTTACCATTACTTTGAGGAATTCTTCCGAATCCGTATAGGCTATATTTTATTTCGGAAAATAGATAGGATTTTTCGTGGTAGTGAAAATTATGGAGTAAGTCGAAGAAAAAACTGCCGTGGTTTAGTAAATTCGCTGTGACATTATTCAAAACTTTAAAAAAAAAAATGTCTATTCGCACCTGTTTTAAATATTGTCAATGTACATAATTCACTCTTCTACATATTTATTACAAGTATAGATAGATACACTGTGATTCAAGAAAAATATCCAATTAAAAAAATCTAGACTTCACTTCACTTATAATGGTACGGTAATTACATCCCCAAGCCAGTTTATAAATTCAAATTATCACAATACTAACCTATACAATCTTGAAAGTATTCCGAATATTTTCAATTTATATAATTTTATACTAGAGAAAGCACCAAACACATAAAAATTAAAACTGATTTATTCACGCCAAAAATCAAAACATAAGCTCAACACAGTTTTTATTAACTACAAAAACAATTACAATCATGATAATCAGAAAAATACATTTCAGGGTAATTTATTAATTTAATGGGAATATTTTTCAACATTTCCATCATTCCATTGTTTATTATTTCATTACTTTTTATGTTACTGATATGATTCAAAAACATTTATAAGTAACTGAGAATAATGTATCTGAAAATTTTCTTTCAAATGCTGTATGAAACAAATATATAAACAAGCAGATGGATTTCAAGTTCAATGTCAAGTTTTTAAGGTGTGTTTCAGACTTGCGGCTTTCTTGTTTTACTACTAAAGGATGGCGCACATCTTTGACGGGGCAGAGCGAGTCGGGTCGCATAGAAACATTTGCAAAAAATACTCAGGCGAGCCGGGCCGCATCGCATCAACTTATTTTAGTTACTTAGTACCCAAGAGTAGAATAAAGAGTGGCTCTACTCTAAAATCTTCAAGTATGGAAAGTGGCGCCTCTGGTAGTCGTCGTACAAAACTTTAGTTTTAAAATGTCACTAGCCCACATTTTACATTATTGTTACACCACTTTTTGAAAGGCCACATAGGGGTATGCGTGCGGGATGTCGCGCCGCGATTCGGCCAGTCGTATTGGGCGTTACTCCGTACAAATGTATAAAAGCGATTTATTTTATGTAGATTATTGCGCTGCGATGCGCCCTGCCAAGTGTGCGCTATCCTTTAGTCTGACTGAAAGTACACTGGTGCAATAATTTAAAGTACTATGTTATATGTACGTTACGTCTAAGCTGAAATGGCCTCATTACTCATAAATATGTTACTGCGAATATTAATAGTGACTTCATAATACCTGTCATTTTTTCGAGCTTTGCAATCTGTATGCGTACAGATTGGCTAACTTTTATGTCGATACCCACAATTCTCCTTGTTGAAAAAATGCTTTCATATTGTATGGAATAAGACGTCTACTCTGTATTGAGTTTATAAACTTTATAACAATTTATAAACTAGTTGAACCACAAATCCGATGAAATTCTTTGACTTCCTTAAAATGTGTTGTTGTTTTTTTCAATATTCTAATAAAAACAATTTTAAATAGGGAGCAGTGTCGACAAGTACCTTCACATAGGCAATAAGTTTGCCGTCAGATGATTAACACAATATTGTGGGTCTATGTAATAATCTTCATCATCATCAGCCGGGAGTCATCCACTGCTGGATATAGGCCTATGCAATACCTTCAGCTAATCATGGGTGACATGGTTGGACCTCTGATTATTTTTTGGGATTACCGACATTCAAGATACTATTTTAACAATCCTAGTTCTGTTTATGTACTTTACAACTGATCAAACAGTACGCTAGTCTTATTCTGCGAAGATTTTACAACTTAAATTTATTTAAATAATATAAATTCAAATCACATGTAAGAATATACTGAGATAATATTTCTGTGAAATAAACAGATAAGATTGCAACAACTTGTTGAAATTGAGATATAAAGTACATGGTAATTGTAAATATAAGAATATTATAGTTACTATGAGTATAAGATATAAGAATATTATCTGATGATTTTTTTTAAAAAAAGAAAGAAAGAAGAAAAATTTAAAAAACCCCAACACAAAAACTTATTTGCCGTAAAAAAGTAAAAAATATCCGATATATTTGGTTAATCTCCCCAATTTCACCCCCCACAACTTTTGAACGCTCCTTTGCAGAATAGACCATCAGCGTTCCTGCCAGCAGCTCGTAAATGGCGAGCATAGGCTTACCGTCACTAACACCATGACATCCTACTACCTATATGCTATTACATCCTACTACTATACATCCAAATTGGTACCACCACCTTACCTATTCCTGCCACCATGACGTCAGTGCTTGCCGTCGGCGTGTGCCAGATCGGAGGGTAAGATTGCCGATAAACTTACTTTTGCTCAAGGCCTAACATCCCGACCTCAGCTTGGCAACGCACCATTACCACCTATGGTGTCTCTAGGCGGAATTTCTTACCATCAGCAAATTCGTCTGCTTGTTTTTCTTCCCATATCATAAAAAAAAATAAGACAATGGTGTCTCTAGCTCTGCCACTGTAATCGTTGTGGCGTTGGTGTATTCCAGCAGGAGTACTAGTTAACCAATCACCAGACTTTACACACTGGCCACTTATCAGCAACAAATTTGTAACATTATGATTTTTATTGTTCATGGATGTCTCTCACCATACAAAAAGCTTGTATGTTTCACACCCTATAAAAAAAATGTTTAGATAGAATAAAAGACTCCGTTTGTAACATCGAAAAATCAACACTATTATTTTGATATTGAGAGAAAAATACTTTAGTTCCAGCACTAACCAAGTTAAACTAAAAAATAGCATGTTGGTCTTTCTGGTTTTTTTTTCGGTTTATTTAAAAAATGGCTAGCTTAATTCTGATAGAGGCCTTTCTGAATTCTGCCTAGCAGCATGTAAGAGATGACCATAGGTATAAATAGGTCACTACCAATTGGAGCACTGGTAGTAGAGTTCTGTACTACAACTTGCCCGGTCAGGTATCCGCCGCCATTACCTATTCCTGCTGCCATATAGTGATGTACCTATAACATATATGGTTTTCATAGGACACAGTTGTCCTGTCCAGTTCCGGTTCCTGTCCTCTCACATAAAAAAAAACAAAGTCTTGTTTCTTGATGTCTAGGGTAGCTACTAAAATTCCACAAGAGGCAAAAAATCCTCTGTGCCACATGACATCATTAAAATTATAATATATGAGGGCAAAATGTATATCTTACTATCTAAAAATCCATTTACTTGTTTGTCTTTCTATAGCATGAAAAAGATATTTTGCATGAGATACAATATACTGAATTTTGATATATTTGATTTGAATTTGAATAATAGATATTAATTGCCAAAATACTCATTAAGAGCCCTGTTGTATTTTATCTAACAACATTTCTAATCTCCCTGTCATAATAGGCTGACCTTTTTTAGTCTTTTTACTCAATTTCTTAAATCTCTCTTGCTTTTTCTTCTTATATTCCTGTAACTTTTGCTGTCTTTCTTCCTTAGCTTTTTCCTTTGCTTGCTTTTTCTCCAATTTCTCTTGTTGTGCTTTCTCAAGTTTGTCTTTTGCTTTTAAAAATGAGTTTTTCTTTATATTCCTCTCAGATCCCTTTTCTTCCTTTTCTATAAGATCAGGATGCCTAACAAACCTTCCAACTGCATTAGCATCAGTAACATCTTCATCAAAAGATTTTGGTACATATTTACCTGCCAAAGGATCATTTTTTATACTTTTCTGATACTGATGAAGCATTTTCTTCTTGCGCTGCTCTTCCCATTGTTCTAATTTATACTTCTTGCTATATTTCTTCAAACGGTATGCTTTTTTATCAAATGGCTTTTTTTCAATACTATTTTCCTCTTTTTGTAAACCATTTCTGTTTTTGTCGAAGTTTGTTTCTCGTTCTTTCTTTTGAAATTTCTCTTTTGGAGTTTTCTGATTTTTCTCTTTCTTATTGGACAGGAAAAAGTTGTCTCTTTTCTTCTCCATTTTAGCTAATTCAGACCTATAATGATACGAAAAAGCGTGTTTGCACATCAAAGAAGTAAATGAAAAAAAAAATACATTAGTGGTGTCCATAGAAATATATAAATATAAAATAGAACATAAATATATAATTTTGCTCACGCTTTTCCGTTTCAATACAGATTCAGGCAGCAATTTGCGGTATAATCACACACATCGGCATGCGGCACATCAAAGAAGTAAATGAAAAAAAAAATACATTAGTGGTGTCCATAGAAATATATAAATATAAAATAGAACATAAATATATAATTTTGCTCACGCTTTTCCGTTTCAATACAGATTCAGGCAGCAATTTGCGGTATAAGAACCAGATGAACGTATCTACATTTTGTAAATTTTACAGGAGAGCAAAAACACTGCGGGAAATCGTCACTTCAAACTTTACTAGCTCATTAACAGAGATAGTATACAGTCGGCGATAAAAAAAATATTGATAATTGATATGTTGTCCTACTATTGGAGCATTAAACAATAAGATTTTTTTTTTGTTTATAATGCTTACAAAGATACTATAATTATTTTTTTGAAGATACGCTCATCTGGTTCTTATACCACGAATTATGTAGGGATATACAGATTTTGTTACATCATTAAATAAAATATGATTAAATAAATAACAATTAGTAAAAAAATACTTTAAACTTTAATAAGTAGGTATTATAAACATTATAAAATTTCCACTTCTGAAAATCATATAATAAGTGCAGCTTGTGTTAATACCATCTACTAAATCAGAGCAAATAAAGTAAATAATTTGCAAACTGTTTCAGTATAGCAATTTATTTATTTTATTTAACTTCTCATTGCTGTCAATATTTTAAAGTTATTAGTCATATTGTTAATGTGTTTGCAAATGGCGCAAATGTTGCAATGTCACAATGCAGAGCCAATAAAATAAATAATTTGCAAACTGTTGAGGTATAGCAATTTATTTATTTTATTTTACTTCTCATTGCTGTCAATATTTTACAGTTATTAGTCATATTGTTAATGTGTTTGCAAATGGCGCAAATGTTGCAATGTCACAATGCAGAGCCAATAAAACAAATAATTTGCAAACTGTTGAGGTACCTATAGCAATTTATTTATTTTATTTAACTTCTCATTGCTGTCAATATTTTACAGTAATTAGTCATATTGTTACTGTGCTTGCAAATGTCGCATGTATTTTATTTTAAACGTGACACCTAGCATGATTTTAAGTAACAAAAATTGTATAAATAAATGTTACATAGCTATATTTATAAAAGTATTAAATCTGTTTTATCATTTGGTTGTTTCTTGAAATGTGTGTTATTATATAAGAATTACAGTAGTGACCAATTCTAAAAATAAAATAAAACATAACCACAGTTCATATGACATTTATTACCTATTTTTGACCTTCTAGATTTAGTTTTCTTTATAATCGCATCAAAAAGATTATTTTATTATATTTGAACAATTTGAATTAGAATCAATATCTAAAGTTACCTCTATTTTATCCTCCTAAGGCCCAAAGTCCTCTTTATAAGAATAAATAAATATTATGTTCAGACCCAGTGTCAACATTGAATACTTCTTCGTACAGACCCAAGTCCTTTATAAAGTTCTAATTAAAAAGTCGAAGTTTTCATAATCAAATAGCCCGCCATTTGTGTTTTTGACATTTACGAAGAATATTCAAAGACCTATTGGTTCTGTTGTCAGAAGTATTTACGATTGGTTCAAAAAATAAATAAGTGACGTCATTTTTTTCGCGACGCGTTGGTGAAGATGGAGTTACAGGGTAAGAAAATCTATTTTTATTTATGGAATCAGTCATACTTTTGTAGTATAATGAACTTAAATATATTTTTAGTATATTTAACATTGTTAGGTCAATAAATTTAAGACTGCTATTTTGGAAATTTATGCATTTCATTAATGTAAACTTTTCGAAACTTTTAAAAGCACCATGGGCTTTTATACCAAAATACAGTAATAAGTTTAGACCTTTACAAAGGTCTTTGGGTTGTAATGTTTACTACTTTAAATTATATTTATTTAGAATAATTACATTATATTATATTTTTTAATCCTATTTTAGGTTCTATTACAAGATTTAGCATTTAAATTATATTTTAATAACATGTTTTATTATTTTTAGGCATGAACGAACAACAAATAGTTAATTTCTTAAATATTTTAGATATTGAAGGGCTATCAGCCGATGTGGATGAAATTGAAAATAAGTTACTGGCAGAATCATCAAATTCGTTACCACGTGAATTTTTCGGATTCAGGATGATCACGTGTTGGGCAATCGGATTTAGAATAAAGTTATTCAGATTTACAGTCCATCATTTGCGACAGCGACTACTTCAATCTCTGTTCCTGTTTTACAAGAAAGACAACAAAACCGTTGTACAACGAGAGGTCATGGTATGCGAAAAGAACACAAACACAAAGACTTACAGATAATTTAAACATATTTAAATAGAGACTGTATACTGCGACCAGGAGATGACGCGAATTTGTGGTATCATTGCCTTCCAGCGAAATGCGAAAGAAAGATGCATGACACTTACTTGAGATGACAAGTACAAAAAAAAGTTTTTTGAAGCAAATTGTAAAAAAAAAACTAAATTTCGATGCACAAAATGCAATGTGTGTCTGACCAAAGATCGAAACTTTTAACAAAATAGTTCATGGTAAAGACTGAATGGACTAAACATTTTGAAAGGCTGATTTAAAGAATTAAATCAAAAACGCAAAATTTATTTAAATTGGTAAATGCACATAATGTGAATTTAAAGTTTACTTTGATTATTATTGTTCCAAATAAGAATAAGTTTTTACTTTACTTCAATAAATATATTTATTTGATTGATTAATATCATATTTTTTATTTCCACATTAAAACCCAGAGTACTACAAAAAGTATCAATTTATCATACCTATTTATTGAACAATGACCCAAAGTCCTATAAAAAGAACTAAAGATATTTAGTCTAAATTTTGCAGGTAGGTCCTTCAGTAAGTTATAAAGTTAGCCTAAAACAATTTTTTTTAAAAAATAGCTAGAAAAATAAATATTTCATTTTGAAATTTGGGATTCAACAACAATAGAATTTAATCCTTTTAAAAGGACCATTGGACTGTTATACAAAGTAAGCATATATTTTCATGGGCCTTACAAGGTTATAAATATTATCAATAAACAATATGACTACTCTATGTTAAACTTTATTCTTCTAGTAATCCTATCGAGATTCTTTAAGTTTTGAAAGGGGAATGTATCTTTTAATTGAAGATTTTTTTTTGTGGCTGAAATAAATTAAATAAATAAAGTAAAGTAGCAGGCAGAGCCATGTTTTCAAAAATTATCAATTAGGAAAAGTCTGTGGTCTAGCGGTCTGGCATCGGACTTGATTTTTTGAAGCCCCAGGTTTGATTGGCAGATCAAGCGACACAAAAAAAAAGAAAATGTATAAATATTAACAATTTTCTATTAAAAAAACTTACGTTGCCTGAGATTGGATAAGTGCCCGGTTGGTGATAGGCTTGCCACTGGTCACATTGTGAGACTTAGTATCTTCGGCTAGTTGTGGGTGTTTTAGTTATGCCTCTGCCTACCTCTTTGGGGATATGGCTCTGAAGATACATTTTTAAGAAATAATTTTAAAATCTCAGCACAACACACTGTAAAGTAACAATTTAAAATCTGACTTTTGAAAGTTATAAATTTTCTCTTTACATTATTTTATCTTGCATTCCAAAATTTTTTTTTTGCATTAACATGAATTTCTATTTCTTTTGAGTAATTTACAATGTCTAGTATTATCTTTTGCTTTGGCAACACTGGTGTAAAAAAGCAATAAGACTTCAGCATACCAACCCTTCAGAGATCTTCCAAAGTTATTATGATTAATAAATATAATAACACACAAAATACTTTTAGTTGAGAGAAACCCATTTAAAATTATGATTATTTATCACACACTATCTTTTATTATAAACATATTAGAATAAAAACACTATAATTTTCAACTAATGAACTACCTACTTACCTACGTAACTAGAGAATACAATCCTGAGCATGTTTTTCAATCCCGGGATTACGGGAATTATGACGCATAATCCCGGGATCCCGGGATTATGATATTATGATTAGACTTTCTTAATTTGGCTCAAATAAAAGAACCTTGAGTAATTAAAAAAAATTTTAACATCGTTCGTTGCACAATATAAATCACAATACAGTAAGAAAAGAAAATTTACAAAAAATAAACTTTTGCAAGTAATTTTAAAGATAATACAACCAAACTATTTAGAATTTCTAAAATACAATCGCAGAAATATCAAAGCATCCAATGTTTCACTTCCAAGCCTGCTTCGTAGTTTATTGCCAACATAAGCAGCAGCTGAAAACGCTCGCTCAGGTTCTGCGCTGGTTGGAGGAATAGACATTAGATATTTGTTTGCTATTTCTAAGTGGTATCCCCGAACTCCTCCATTTTCGAACAGGTTCATTTCACGTCTAATACTGTTTCCCAACCCCGATTCATTTTGTACTTGAGGATCTGGGGAACTCATACTCTTATCAATTTCCAGCTGTAACTTTTCCTTTAATGTCAATTGGGGTTGGGGGATTTCTTGCCTTAGCTCATCATTTATTTGTGATCCTGACATTTCTTCTTTTTCCGTGTCATCTCGACTATGAAGTCTTTTAATAATACTCTTTATTTGCTTCCTCACTAAAGCCTGTGTAGGAACTGGAAATAAATCTTGCCATTCCAAATCCAATAGTAACATATTTTCATCATCTTTTCGTGGATTTTGTAAATAATTCAACACACCAGTTAAATCATCATTTCGTCGTTGCTTTATACGTTCCACTAAGGATGTTTTCATTTTTTTTGCAAGTGCTGAGTTTTTGCTAGACATTTGTTTTATAAGAAATTTCAAAGCGGCATCAGCTGTGCATAAATTAGCATCTCTCCGACAGATTGCTTCTACTGTCAATTTAATGGGGGTCAGCACATCAACAATTTTATTTACCAATTCAAAATCGTCATCTTCTAATCGAATTGGATGATTGAGATCTATAAGAGCTTTTTGAATGCAGGTTTTTAAAAGATAAAATAGCTCCAGCATTGTTAAAAGGCTATTCCACCTGGTTTTACAGTCCAAAAGAAGTGACAGCTCTTTTCCATGTTCAATTTTCACATATTTTTGAAGTACTGTTTCATTTTTCAATGCTGATCTTTTGAAATACACTACAACTTTGCGGATTTTCTTTATCAGTTCGTTAATATTTTCATCTTGTGTTAACTCTGCTGGTATGTGTTCAAATTTGTGACATTACGATTAAACCTGATTCTTGACAGTCTAAGTCTTCTAAATGGTCATCATCATTGCTGTCGTCTATATAATCAACAGCCACAGCTGGTTCATTTGTTGTATTATCTGCAGTAGGGCTATCTTGCAAATAATTTATTTTTGATAAAGCACATCACAGACGGCCAAGTTGACACCATGTGCGAGACAAAGTTGTTGTTCAGTGCAAACAAGCCGTCCCACCTTTATCATAACATTCGGTCCATCGGTTACAATAGCTACGATCTCAGTTTCCAGCGAAATATCAAATTTACTTAGACGCTCTTTTAATATACGAAGACAATTTTCAGCTGTCATACTTCCATAAATAGGAACAAGACCTGAGCTCCAAAATTTTTTGAATGAATGCACGTTGACAGCCATGTATCGTTTATTGGACGTTGAAGTCCACTCGTCGAAAGAAAGACTAAATCTTTCACCTGCACTTTTCAAATGTTTCAATTCTGCAGTTACTTGTTTTTTTATTTTTTCACTGTAATTCATAACACGTTTTCGGATGGTGACAGGTGACTTTGGTAGATCCGTGTATTTTGCTAAGAGCAGTTTTCTCAAGTCTTCTGAAGTTATGAATACACTGAATGGAAATCCATCTAATGCAATCATTCTTGCCAAAACATCATCCAGGTTACCGTCGGCACTTTTAGTAAAGTAATCATCTAATTTTCGCTTGACTGGCGGCGACGCTGTGTTCAGATTTTCGAAATCTTGACTTGTTGAAGCTGATGTAACCTTGACGTTATGTTTTGATGACAGATGTGTATGCAATCCCTTAGTCGATCCACCCAAAGTCTTGAGAATGGCTGGGCATCGCTTACATTTAGCACTATTCCCGTTCTTCGCAACTAAAAAATAACTCCACACTGACGTCGTATCACTGTCTTTTTTATGTTTAACGAAGTCTCCCGCCATTTTAAATACTTAATTTCAGACTATTGAATTTAAATGACGTACGTAACCTACGCTTACGTAACGTCGTCACTCGTCACAGGCAGAATAAAAAATGAAACAAATAAAACCCGATTGGCGTATTTATACTTTCGTACGGGGAATCCCCGACGGGAAATAATCTGCTACAATATTATGATACGAGGTACTTGGGTGATTCCCCTGTTGGCCCGTTGGGGAATTACCTTAAGGGTATTGTATTGAAGTATTCCGAGCGGGGATGTCCCTTCTAAGTTCTACGACAAACATATTATTAGGGCTGTATCTGTGTAGTATGTATCGTCTCACAAATGCCTTTAATATATTCTAGGCAAGGTTTTTGTCAAGGCACAATGGACTACAAAATGCAAACTAGACATGTTTGTAGCAATCCCAAAAATCCCGAGATTAGCCAAGTACAGTCCCGGGATTTTCGGGGCTAGAAAACGGCCGGGATCCCGAATCTCGGGATTGTATTCTCTATACGTAACAGACTTACAAAAATTGCTGAACACTATTCTACAGAACCCACTTTTAGGTCTACAGTACAAATTTGCTTAAAAATATAAGGAATTCATAACCAGAGGACAAGTTACAAGTCTCATGCAATATTAGTGTTGTTTTATAGAATCAATTGGCATAAATTGATTGGTATGCTGATGTCTCAGCACATATGTCAGTTCTTGTTAACATGTAGAGATACTTTAGGAGAGTAGGTATGCTAGTAGTAGTTGTGATAGAGGTCAAACTAACATAAATTCATTTAGATTGCTGCTTTATAAGCAATGTCAAAAAAACTTTAATGAGTGTATTGTACATAAAAATAATTATTTCATCATAGATCTACAGAAACTAATCATATTCACCTGCACAAATAACGTAAATTTATATGACATCTCAGAATAAATAGAACATTTTCCTAATCTCGGCACACATTGAGTAGGTACATGGATGATTATTTAGCATAATGATAAGACATTTCCACAAGATTCGAGAGAAATATGGACGAATATAGTTAATAGTAAGATAGAAATGTAACCAATTTGTGAGTTCAGCACGTCCAAATTTCAAGGTTTGACAATGTTTTTAAAACCATACGTTTCCTATTTATCTACTAATATTTAGTATTTCTGTCTTTTTTTAAAAGTTATTTAGTAATGAAATAGGAGAAACTTACCAAATTAAGCCACCCACTGGGTAGGCTCTGAAGTATCGGCGGAATCTTGATAGTTTAGTTGCACTTGGCACAAAAAAACTTGGCGACGATTAGATATTTTATTTCACGGTTTTTCGAATGAAAAACTTTACCGACCATGCCCTAATGTGATTTCTAGAATTAATTTCCACAAGGAAACGTAGCAAACGTTTCACAAAATGTCACAAAAGGAGCGAGGTAAAGCGAGAGAGAAATATTTTTGTGACAAGGAAAAAAAGTCATCATTATACAGTGTTGCTAAATAAAATATTAATTTCTCCTTGCTTTGAAAAAAATAAAAAAAAACGAAAATTACTCTTGGTAACATTTATGCATTTTTTTAGCACGACTAATATATTATTACGATTGATACCTAACCTGATATTTTTTCAATTGTATGAGATGTTCACAATACTTAATGAAACAATAATTCATTGTGATTCGACAACCCACTTGAGTCGTGTCCATCCCTTCTTTACTATTCAGATCATGAGATCTGCATTTATTGATACACAAAGTTGACGAGTGGAAAGTATATGCAAATTTGAAGTTTTTCTTTCAAATTTAAGATTTAGTGAACAAAATCTTTGACTTACCTACACAATAACAAGAGTACCTCGGTATGAAATCATAAAAAAGAAAGACCCTTGTTTTCTGACAATTAGTTGTCTTTGACATAAACATGGACAAGTGTAGGTGCCTAAGTTTAAGGTCTCCTCTAAGGCCGCCTCTTTGGTCGAGAGGTTAGCGAACACATCTAATGCTAATAGTCCAACCGAGATTCTCGAGTTCGTTTCCTGACGAGAGAAGGCTTTACTTTGATGAACATCTAAAGGTCTGTTTCTTCGGATCTGGTTGTTTATTAAATTTAGTCCGTAAATACCAATTTATTTCTTTGTAATTTAGTAATTTGCTTATTTTGCGTACACCCCTAACACTTTCAATTAACTGCGAGGCTCGGGTTCAATTTCCAACGGCAGGCATTTGTGTGATAAACATTTAGATGTCTGTGTTCCTTAAAGGTTTCGGTGCTTTATTAATTAACACTAGTATCTATATAATATGTTTTAGTGTCTAACAACACAAGCATATAATTTGCTTATTTTGGAGTTGTTTAATTTGTGCAAAG
>NJDD01005553.1:70829-80948 GCA_002245505.1 Calephelis nemesis
TTTTTAATCTCTGAAACTGAGCAATTTGTTGTGACTTGACCGCCTACATACAAGCGCTCGATAGTATATTGCAAAGATTTCATTGACTGTTATCTAAACGATGATTTAATAATTGTTGACGAAAAAAGTTGGCGAATGATGATTTTAATATTCAGACATGATAGTAGAAATATTAACTATTGAAATTTATTAGAAAATAATAAAATATAGAACTTTATGGATTATTTGTAACCATTTACCCATTTCTAAAGTGTATATTTTAATCATGATAACACTGGCAGCACCCGCGATTCTCGATCGTTGCCACGAAACATGCGCAATGGACAATGCTTCTAAAGTTGAAAGAAGAGATAGCAACCAAGGTTGAAACTTGAAATCGTTGAAACTATTATCAATAAATGTTGTATAAAATTTCTAAATATTTCGTAACTCGGAAATAGATGGTGTACCTACCTGATTTGGTTATTTATTTAGTTACTTGTATTTAGTACTAAGTAGGAACCCACACCCATAGCAGTCTTCGAACAACCAAATAAAACAAGTGTCTCTAATGTCTAAACGACGAGTGGTAGGCTCAGCAAAAGCAAAATAGAAAAAATGGTAGAATGTTGTATGGCAGTTTGTTATGTCTGTTGGTCCGAAACGCCAGGACTGATTTTCACTGGCAAACAGATTTTTTTATGATAATTGCAAGCAAAGAAGCTAACAGATTTCCTGATGGTAAGAAATTAAATTTTTAAATTCCACCTAGAGCACCACAGGTGGTAATGGTGCGTTGCCAACCTGAGGCTGGGATGTTAGGCCTCAAGCAAAAGTAAGTTTACCGGCTAACTTACCTACCCTCCGAACCGGAACACGTCAACGGCTACCATTGAACGTAATAGTGGCAGGAATAGGTTAGGCGGTGGTACCAATCCGGGCGAGTTGCTGCAAAACTCTACCACCTAGTAGGATGTCACGGTGTTAGTGACAGTACAGTGCTCGCTTTTTACGAGCTGCCTGGCAGGAAGGCAAATTATCTATTCTGCAAAGGAGCACCAACACGGGGATGTTTTAAGGAATAAGCCTACTTTTTAGCTTGACATAATTAGATCTTGCGGAGCTGCCAAAAATAACGACCAGCCGAAGACGTGAGCAAACCGCAATAAACAGGTGTAATTTATAAATGAATAAAATATCGCACAAGCGGACGGCTTGATGGTAAAAGACAACCGTCACCTATAGACACCATAGACCTACTAATCTGAACAGTAAGCTCACTCTTCAGCCTTCAGTCGACGGCCGTCGATAGCTTTTATCCTTATTCTCCTATTCCGGGATCTTCGACCATGTATCCAAGTTTATTGGATGCCTTTATCTCTAGTATGAATTATCACAATGGCAGTGCTGGCCCCATTATGATGTAGGTGTATGCAAAGTTAACCTTGCAACCTACCTCATAAGTTGAACTGAATTTACCTTTAGTTTAAAATAATTAACGCCTTTTAACTGGTATATATAAAAATGTGGAATTACAGCGAATTTCCTAATTCCTAGACTTCTCACCTGCAGTAAGGGATAGAAAAGATGGTTCCAAAGCTAACAAATTAAAAAAAAAACCTAATAAAAAAACTATACTAATAGTTGCAAAACATGACGATTACTCTGGTTTAAGCGCTTTGATAGAAATATCCGTCGTGCTTTAACGGCTTTTAACCAATTAAAACACAGTTATCAAATCACAAACTTTGTGCGTTGTGCTTTCTACAAATCGGTGAGGTAAAAATTTGATCCTCTTACGACATTAGCGCCACCCTATTCATATCGGTAATTTTTTGTGGCGCTGTGACATTATTTCGTTGCTCTGGCCACCCGAACCCTGTGCTAGCACCCGTGTGTGAAAACACATCGGCCGCAAACATGGCCACCAAATTTAGAAGACCCCGTCATGTCCTATCGGATCCCCCGGAGCCATTAAATGTGGCAAACGCAAACACATAACATAAAATATATTGTATCATTACATAAATTATTGTAAATATATTTTAAAGTAAGAAAAAAAAAGACAAGCCCGCTGAGTTTCTTGCCGGATCTTCTCAGTGTGCGGCCGCGTTCCGATCCGGTGGTAGATTTATTATTATATAGACCCGTCACAAGTGCCTCTTGTAGGTTTATGTGAAATAAAGATGATTTATTATTATTATTTTCATTTATTCTCAATGCCTCTTATTTTCTACGTTTATACATTTAATACAAAAAAAATATTAAAAATATAAACATAAAAAACAGGTTACCAAAAACGGTGGTCTTACAACTAAACCGTCAGTGGTCAGGGCGACAGAGTGAGGAACCTCCGCACAATACGTGCCCAAAATTGCTGCCTTCTGAATTCGGCCTTTTTTTTTTAATAATAATAAATATCAATACCCATGTCAGAGATATGGCCTTTGTTTATAATAAAAAAGTTAATTTTAATTCTTTAGTAAGATCTTACTATAAGTACATGACCCAAAAAGGTCTATGTCAATACTATAACTAAAGTAACTATATCTATGTATCTTAATTAAGTTATATCTATGAGAATCACTATTCTAGGTGCGAGAGGTGGGTACTTTTTTTTTGTCACCTTTTTTTTGTACTTTTATTTACTTTAAATATAATTAATTTTTTTTTCCTTTTTTTTATAACATGTTCTGTTTTTATTACTTTTTGTTTTATTTTATGATTCTTACTATATTTCATAATATAATAAAATCATAATTTGCTTGGACTACCGGTTTCTATTATTTACTTTATTAACTATTTTTGTACAGTATGTTATAAATTTACTTAGGTGTTCACTTCTTACAATTTCTGACAAATTATTTATATTTACAGTGACTCCTGTTTCCTGCTCAAACTGGAATCGCTGGACAGCAAATATAGGACATTCCGACAATAAGTGCGGGACTGTTTCTGCAGTATGAGGATCGCAGACGCACGCTGGGCTCTCCTTACACTTGAATCGATTCAAGTATGCGGAGAACCCACCGTGCCCCGTCATGAATTGTGTTGTCGCCTGATTGACATCGATTTTTCTTACTAGGCTGTACGCTGCAGCTGCGTCGGGTAAAAAGAGTTTGGTGACTGAGGCCGTTACCCCTTCCTTGTATCTCCTGTTCCATTCGTCAATCGTATCCAAACGAATTATACGCTTGACGAACGAAACAGGACACTTACTGTATGAATGTTTTATTTTTAACTTGAGGGCCGCCTCCTTTGCCAACTCATCCGCTCGTTCGTTCCCTCTCAGACCTGCGTGAGCTTTTATCCAGAATAAGGAGACACACTTATTCTGGAGACGATATAGTCTTAACGTGTCTCTTGCTCTGACCGCCAAGGGATGAGGCGAGTCTACGTTAGTGATTGTCTGAAGGGCCGCTTTGGAGTCACTGAAGATGCCAAACGTGGTCTTTTTGCTCTTTTGTATTTCGATGGCCGCGTGTGACAAGGCCAAGAGCTCGGCCGGGTATACAGTACAATAGGACGGCAAGGAAAGCTTGAGGGTCTTAATCTCGGCGTCGCCACTCCAGAGAGATATCGCTGCTCCAACTCGACCCTCAATCTTACTGCCGTCGGTATAAATGCATACGTCGAAATTTTGGTTGCAATCATACTGTATTTCGTCCTCCAGGCAATCGAACTCAAGTTCCACTTTTTCGGCGGGGTGAAGAGCTTCTGATGCAGGGACCATACGTTCAACCTCCCAGTCTTTTAGTGCCGGGTGAGGTACTCCCCTTTTGGCTTCATAAAGAGAAGCTACCTCCTTAATTCGGAGGTCAATAGGAAGTATCCCAGCCAGCACCAGTGCCGAGTTTAAGGACACCGTACGGTAAGACCTGCACAGCTTTTGAGCGAAGCCTCTTTGGACCACGTTTAGCTGCTTCCGGACCCCGAGCTTATTAGCTGCTAGTGCCCACGTGCCTGCAGCGTACAGCAAAACAGGTTCTACCACTGCCGAATAGATCTGTCTAATCACTTCCGGGTGTAATCCCCAGCTGATCCGAGCTGTTCTGGAGAGCTGTTTAAATAGTGCTATTGCCTTTTTACATGCAACAGCAATATGCGCGTTGAAGGTCAGCTTGTTATCGACGATCAACCCTAGAAGTTTTATTTCTTGAACCAGGTCAATGCTGACTCCACCCATGCTCAGGCGCGGGGCGTCATATTTCAGTTATCTGGTAATAACCATTGCACAAGTTTTATGTGGTGCAAACTTTAGTCGATTGTTGAAGCCCCACTTCCGAACATGTTCGAGGACAGCATTGGCCCGACTCTCTATTTCGTGCGCGGTTTTCCCCTCAAAAACCAAAACAAGATCATCCGCAAAGGCCTGGCAATACGTTCCCTCGCTTTCGAGTTCGAGGAGCAACGGATTAAGTAATACGTTCCAGACCACCTATGGAACCCTGGACGCAGCCCTTGTTCGTAGATTTGCTATAAGTGGCCCCAGCATAGTTGATGTTCACTTCTCTATCTCCGAGGTAACTTCCGATGACACGTCTCAAGCCAGCCGGGCAGTTCATCTCTGCCAGTCGAACTTTTATGATTGGCCACCAAGCGCTATCGAAGGCTCCCTCTATATCTAAAGATACAAGTGCAAGCATTTTTTTCTGTTCAAGTTTTGCACGAACATGCTGCATAAGGGTATAGAGGGAGTCTTCGGAGCCCTTCTGGGGCATAAACCCATACTGGCGAGAGCTTATTTTCGGCAGTATATAAAACTTTAGACGTGCTATCAACATCTTCTCGTAGATTTTGCCCAACACCGGAAGAAGTCCTATTGGTCTGTACGACTTTGGTTCCGAATAGGTCTCCTTACCGGGTTTCCTTAGTACGACCACTGTTGCTTTCTTCCAGATTTTTGGAAAATGGTGGTGAGCCAGGCACTTGTTGAGCAACGCTAAAAAGTATTTCGGGTCGACGCTAATAGCATGGGCGCAGATATCAGCCGTTAATCCGTCTGCTCCAGGAGCCTTCTTATAATTGAAGGACGAAGTCGCACGATTTAGCTCTCCTATAGTAAACGGAGGGTCATGCTCTTCATCATGACTCTGCTCGTTTATCTTTTGTGCTAATTCTCGAATTCGTCGATGTTCTGAGTTGTCGTCCTCCTCATCGTCTTCCGGGTAAAATGTTTCAGCCAACAACCTTGCAGAATCTACGGCATCCAACGTCTTTCCATCCTTGCAAAGCGGAATATCTTCCTCTCTTCTCGTCGTCCTACCGATCACTCTATAAATTCCTTCCCAGACCCCTTCCTTACTTTGTTTCCCACAGAATTGTTTCCAACTATCGGTTTGAGCCTTTTTAACTGCTAATTCATACTCTTCTTTCTGTTTCAGGTACAGACTGACGACCAGTTCTCTTCGAACTGGAGCAGCGTTTCTGATCCTGCGTCTTCTGGTGGCGACCTGCTTCTTCATCTCTGCGAGTTCCTGGGACCACCATGGAAAGGTAAGTAATTGTGTACGTTTTTGTGGAGGTATAATTTGCGTGCATGTATATGTAATGGCTTCGGTGTATTTATTAATATGTATGTTTAGTTGTTCTATGGTGTTTATGTGTTGCAATGCTTGTGTTGTCAGATTGTATTCTTGCATAATTTGGGCCAGTTTCTCATGAAACTGGTCCCAATCAGCTTTACGTGTGTTGTATTTCCGTGTAGTCCGTATTATTTTTGTACCTCTCGATTTCTCGAGGTTAATCTGAAATATGATGGCGTTATGATTGGAGCTCGTCATACTCTCCTCGACATGCCAGTCGCTCACCAGATCTAGCATATCTGTCGTGCAAAACGTCACATCCACATGGCTGCTATACCGTATACCTCCTCTGATGGTGTCGAAGGTTGGTGTTTCTCCTACATTCAGAATTTGAAGGCCAAGCCCATCTACTGTCCCGCAAAGTTCACCCCCTCTCGAATCCTCATTTGAGCTACCCCACTATGTACTTTTGGCGTTCGCGTCGCCGCCCATAATCAACCTACTAGAACCACGCTCACAATCTGTTGCTCGAAGCTGATCGAGATAAGGACCAATCGGTTCATCTGGCTCGAAGTAGAATGATACCAGGGTTACATTCCATACACTAGTTTTGATCCCCACCACTACGATGTTATTTGTGGTGAGTTCTGGGTACTGTAAGACTTCTAGGCTTTGATTGAAAACAGCTATTGCTGCTTTTACAGTCCCTTCTCCGTTGCTCGTGCTTTGGTAGATTCTGACTCCCTGGTATCCCTTCATTCTCTTGATGGCACCGACGTAAGGTTCCTGAATCAAGACCACGTCTATTTTTCTTTTGACTGCTTCGAGCAACAATTCGTGAGTGGCTAACTTGCTCCTTTGCAGGTTGACTTGGGCGATTACGTACGGATAATTTCTGGTGTGGCTGCCCTTAGCAGTATGCTACAGAGGCCCGAGCTAGCAAGTCCCATTTCTTCCTGACAGGGCATTCTTCGCTAAAAGCGTTATGCTCCTTATTTGCTATATTGGCTTTCGTGCAGTTTTTGCATGTAGCAGCAAGTCCTGTCAGTCGGTCGGGACATTCGGTTCGCAAGTGTGGGTCTCCGCAGTGACCGCACAAGTCCGTCGCATCCACACAAAATTTTTTGCTATGGCCATACCCCAGGCAACGCGTACATTGGACGAGCGGCGACTGGTCTTCAACTCGCACTGTTTGGAGATCTATTCTAAGCCTACCTTCTTCTATTGCTCTCTTCCAGACGGTCGGTGAGGTACTTAAAACAACGTGGTTGCTATGGGGATTTCGAGCTTTCTTTCTATATTTTATTTGTAGACGGGCTTTCTCCTCGTCGAGTTCACGAAAGACATCCCGGTTCTGTTTCTTAAGAGCTCTAAGAATATCCTCGTCAGTGTTCACCTTTAAGACGTCTCTTAGGACTAGGAGCGGATCCTTATTTTTTCATGTCCTCGACGACAAGGTTTTGCCCAGCTGCTTGCAGTCTTTCTTTGATCTTTCTCCTGTCTTCTTGCGTCTTGCATCCCATAACAATCTTCCTGTCCTTAGCTTTTCTCACTCTTTCAACTTGCACCCATCCCTCTTTCGCATCCACTACTTTTCTCACTTTTTCTAATACGTCCTCTTCCGTCTCTTCCTCCTTCTCAGACGAAATGATTACTGAATGTAATACTGTTCTTCCAGGTACTTTTCCGGCATTTTGACTTGATGCTGCCACACTCGCATATGTTTTATATTCCTCTTTTTGATTTTCTAGTGTTGTTTTTAATTCTTCCATCTTGCATTTATTTTCTTCTAGTAGTCTTGTGTGTTCTTTTAATATTTCTAATTTTTTCTAATTCTAAAAATATTTTAGAATTCGGCCCTTAACCCAGGGTTGTAGAGAGAGTCTCTTAAGATGTTGGTCGAGACTCTTCGGTATTAGACCGTTTACTGACACGACTATCGGGACAATTATTGTTGAGTCAACATCCCACATGTCAGTAACCTCGTGTGCTAAGTCTATGTATTTTGCCAATTTTTCCTTCTCAGCTTTCACGAGGTTAATGTCACATGGAACTGTGATGTCAACAAGAAAAGCCCAGCGCTCCAGCCGATCTACCAGCACAATATCAGGCTTATTGGCGACAATAGTCCTGTCCGTGATGACAGATCGGTCCCAGTAGAGCTTTGCATGGCTATTCTCAAGAACTGGTTCCGGTGTATACTTATAGTAAGGCACTTCAAAACCGACAAGTCCATATCGAAGAGCAAGTTGCTGGTGGATTATTTTGGCTACTTGGTTATGCCTGTGCAAGTACTCGCCGTTGGCAAGATGAGAACAACCGGAAATAATATGCCTAATAGACTCACCAGGACGATGGCACGCTCGACATATGTCAACTGTGCCATCCCTCATGATGTATTTCCTATAGTTATTCGTCTTGACAACTTCGTCAGTAATTGCACAAGCAAAACCTTCGGTTTCACCAAAGAGGTCACCGAATCGTAACCAAGACACGGATGCTAGTGTATCGACATCAGGCCCATAAAGAACCTGATAAAATCGACCTTTGCTCTTCCATATGTTCAAGCGATCCTGGATGCTAAGTACCACCGGTTTATGCCCGTTCTCTTTACCGAAGGAGAGCGGAGTTAATCCATTGTCTACTGACACTACATCACGATGCATTCCACACTCAACGTGTAGGAAGTATTCTCTAAGATTGTATACTTCACGGTTATGAAGGTTTTTGGCATTAAGGAAGCCACGTCCTCCAGATTTCCGAGGAATATACAATCTCATCACAGATGAGCGTGGATGATGCATGCGATATGTTGTCAATAGTTTACGGACTCTTCGGTTCAGGGTATTTAGCTCGGTCTGAGTCCATCTTAATATGCCAAAGGTGTATACTAAAACAGGCATCACCCAGCTGTTGAAAGCGCGCACCTTATTACCCCCTGACAAAAGGCTTTTCAACACTTTTATCAAGCGACCAAAGAAACGTTCTATCACCAGCTGTTTAACGTCCCGATCCAATATACCTAGACCCTCTGGCATACCAAGATATTATTATTATTATTATTATTATCCTCACCTCCAGTCCGACCAGCAACCAAAACACAGCACCAAATCAAGATACGGTCTCTCGGAAGACAGCCCTTGTTGCTGGCGTTGTAGGGAACAGTCAAATCCATATAAATAATGATGCCTCGGGCTGAGCACTCTGCTCGGCCCACAAGTTGTGGAAACCACTAGGTTGGCTACAAAGTTGCTCTAATCCGTTGTATCTTTTTTATAGGTCTCCTGGGCAACGCACAACCGTAGTAGCATAAGAAAAACATGTGATATTTGACCGCCTCGTTGGTCGAGTGGCTAGCGTACACGCCTAGCTAGATCGACCGATCGCGAGGCTCGGGTTCGATTCAGATTCATTTATTTCTTCAAAGTAAGTATTATATAATACATTTTTTGAACGTCAATGGAACAATAATAATACAATACAATCATAACAAAATTAACTTAAAACATATTTTAGAACAACAATGGTAAATGAAAAATAATAGTAAACTGTTTCGAAATCAATTAAATTCTTTAAATTATAGTTAAAAATATGTGAATCAAATAATAATTATAAATTTATAATGCAATTTATCTTAATAATTTTCAATTTGGTTAACATTATTTGTGTTGGACTGCATAACACTGATCACAAATTCCATTCAAACAAATTTCGTGCATATAAAATTAACAGTAAATAAAAAAAATGTAAATAATTTAACACCGATAAATAAACACATAGGTAGTTAAAACTAATGTTTTTGAATTTTTTTTAATGTTTTTTTAAGTCTATGTTATTCAAAATACTTTGCAAAGTCTCAACAATATAATATAACAATGTCATTCTTTTTGACTTCACATTTGATTAGGTCACAATAATTTTCTATAAGGATAAGTATGAATTTATGTAATAAAAAAAACAATGTAATAATTTAAATAACTAGGCACAACAATAATTATTAGTCATAATCTTAAAGCTAATTAAAGTTATTAAGTTTAAATATGTTTCATACCAGAAAATAGTATTATTTATAATTTATTATAGTATTTTTTATTTTCATAATTAAAATTATCTATAGGTAAGTACCGTAAAACCTTACAAGATTGCCCAAGTAACTTGATTTTGCCCAGCAAGGTATTTTTAACAAATACTAAAAAATGTGGTTTCATTTGTCAGGTATGATTATTTTTTCAATTTTTAGTAGAAAATTGAATATATATTTGGCAGCACTAGATATGCAGCTTACGTTATTGTCCACGTACGTAGTATCTCTAAGTAGTCTCAAGTCTGTGTTATTGTCAGTTCAGTTGGCGCCTGGCAGCCAGTTCGTGTCGAAGTTGGTAGTGCATTTTGCGGGCCAAATTTCTTGCAAAAAACTTTGTCAATAGGTAATTTTCTAACTGCATCAGGTAAGTGATATTTTAATCACTATTAGTATTTCATAAATAAACTGTAATAATAAAATACCCAATGCAAAATGTTTCTCTGATTCAAACATACGGTTATGGGCAATGTCATATCAATTTTTCAAAAGCGCAATTTTCGACTTTGCCCATCAGAATATCACCGTCAGGGT
>NJDD01005556.1:0-27806 GCA_002245505.1 Calephelis nemesis
TATTTTTTTATTTTTAAGTGTAACAGTATTTATGGCCAGACTAAGTATATAAAGATACAGTAATAAAACAAACTTATAAGACAGCTTGTAACGTTGCGTAACGACTTGTTTTGGCATTAATTTTCTCTTGTAGACTGATAATTTGCGTTTCGGACAATAATACCGAAACAGAACAGTCTTAAGGATTGTTAATATGTGTACTTTTATACAAGCAATTTCCCATGGGATAAAAATCAGATAAATAGAAAATAAAGGGGTAAGATTAAGAGGACGGAAATAGTTGTGTTGACATCAATTTGGGAAATGGCTGACTAAATATGTTTATACTTCTCGTATTTGTGTTTTCTTATTTAGCAAGTTGGTAAACGGTTGATTTGTGTTATCAGCTAGTCTTACCTATAATAAAGTAAGTAAGTAAGTAAGAATTGAAGTAAGCGGCAGTCAAATTTAGTCACAATCATTTTAGTAGAAAGTTCCTGAATCACGAACTGGAAACAAATAGACACACAGATAAACGAAAAAAAAAGAATGCTCTGGTGTCTAATTTAGTTACCTAGATCGTTTTAAAATATTTTTATTGTTTTGTTATTAGCTAGATGTAGATTTGTCAAGAGTATAATGTATTGGTATTTCGAAAAATACGAAGATAAAGAATGAAAAGTGTTTTCTGGCAAAATCAATTCTTACGTTTATAGACACCAAAATTGGGAATGGCGTGATTCTAAACTGAAATTGGGTGTTCCCAACAATGAAATTATAGAGGCAGGAATAAATGAGACATAACTAGTAAAGGGAATTTTTCACAAATTTGACCATCTATTCACGGGTACTGTGACAAAACCAACGGCCACTGCATAAGAGCTTTGTGGTAGGAAAATAGTAAAATACGGGCAAGCAAGAACATTACAAGCATATTTAAAATGCATAAGTTCGTGAAATTTTCTTTTTGCCCCTATCCACCATATTAAAAAAATCCGGTCTAGTTGTAAAAATTGAGAGGCTAGTTATACATTAGTCAATGAGAAAAGAACCACCATCTGTTGTGTTCGAGTGGGACAGAGTCCGGGATCAAAGTGAGATGAATTTCTAGATAATACACATGATTTGTTACACTGCTAGCGTAAAGTTAAGTTTTCATGATTGTATTCCTAGCTATATTTTTTGAGGTTAATTTTATGACACAGTAAAAACGTTGGAGGGAGCACAAAGTGCGCAGACCGGGTAATTGGCGGACCTGACTTTAGCATATTATGCGAAAGCCTGTCTCGGCTAACTTCAGGCTATTAAAATAACCCAAATAACTAAGTATTATTTTATAATTTCGCTAAAATTTTTAAATGGTGAAATAGGCCTGTATCTACTTTTACTACAATAAAACAAAGCAATTTGTAACTCTATTTTGCAAGAAAATGATTTGAATTTATGTTGAAATGATAGATTTTAACGCTAACTTTATTTACTAACATTTTTATAGTAAAGGGATACCAACAAGGGTATAATACATTTCCTGATAATAACAAGATGATAACGAGCTGAGACTGGATTTTAAGAATTTTGTGTAATTTATGCATTAATGTGAACCAACATACTTCTTCGGCCAAAAAATCTGTTTATAAAAATTAAGTTTTTAAGAGCTATGTCCTTTATTATTGCCCCATAACTGTAGTAATTTAAGGATAGCACCTTTAAGAAAAAGTACTGGATGTTGTGCAGGTGATTTAGTTCTGGTATCACCTACTGCATCAGCAGCTTAACGGTCGTCGCGCGCTCGCTTACACATTCGTCGAGCTGCATCCAATATGTTCCCGAGAATATTGTCTTTAACAGCTCCATTATACCGGCAATAGATTGTGCGGCCACCCCCTCCGTATTGCGAAAGAAAATCTTTATCTTGTACCATGAATATTTTGTGTGCTCTCAATCCGATCCCGTCGGAATCGTTTCATATTCTCCGATATAATAATGGATTCGTTTGTTTGCTAAAGGATTTGAAGGTATTTGGTTCTGAGATGTTTTTTTATAGTACAATGTTATCAGATAAATATAGAGCTTTAATAGAATTGTAGCTATAGGATCGCGTTTAGCTAATAATTGTCTAAATACTAGACATATATTTATGACGATTTCAGAATTTATTAATTTTTCCAAATATGATTACAAGGTAGGGGAAATCCCAAGACAAGAACTGTAACTTACGTTTTATTTATTTAGCTACTGGTACGTTTATGGGTTATATAGGATTACCGTCAACAACACCGTGACATCCTACTAGGTGGTATAGTTTTACAGCGACTCGCTCAGATTGGTACCACCGCCTTACCTATCCCTGCCGCCATAACGTCAGTGCTTGCCGTTGACGTGTTACGTTACGGAGGATAAATTAGCCGGTAAAGTTACTTTTATTCGAGTCCTAACATCTTTGGTGTCTCTAGGCGACGTCAATTTCTTTCCATCAGGAAATCCCTCCGCTTGTTTCTTGTCTTTCCCTTCGCTTTTTTCCTTCCAATATCATAAACATAAAAAATATATTTAATAACAGTTGAACTTAAACATAAAGCGATTTAACGTTAGTTAGAAGCTAACTCAGAATTAAATATTTAACCCAGGAAACTGCCAGCTACTATTATACAAAATTTAAAATGGTGACATAGTAACGTGGATTCAAAACGATTTCTAATTCATAATACTTAACTTACAAGTATTATCAAGCTACAAATGCAAAATTTTAATTGTGAAAATAATAGCCTCGTTAATTACCTATAGATAGACGATTAAGATAAAACATCATCCTTGAAACTCGGGTTTTGATTCTCGACGGGGACTTCTGTATGATATACATAATTGTCTATATCTATGGGCTAGGGTATTCACTAAATTTTAGTGGTATATTCGTCAGCGTAGAATAGTTACTCCTTAGTAACTAAATTTTAGGTTTGGTTAACATCAACATAACATTAATTTAAACTGTACCCATTTCGTACAAACATTCATATTAACTTTAATTACAATGTAATCAAAATTTTGCCCTTTTTTGTCGTTCTTTAGGGCCATCGATCCCTAGTTAAGCATGAAATTGAGATTTTGTCCAAGCTTTATAGTTTCAATTTGTTTAAAACAATAATGACATAGCGCTGAATAATAAGAAAAAATGTACCAATTGAAAACAAAAAAAAACCTAGAGCAACAGTGCAAGTGCATACTTACGTAAATACTGATCGCACAGTTAAATTAATAGTAACATCACGTACAAAACAAAATAGTTTCTATACTTCTTATCGTCAGTGCTTGGTGGAATTCCATTCTAGAAACAATTTATTCCCTACACATTGGCTAAACTATAAAAATAAAAAAAATATTGTGGAAAGTACAAGTGTAGTAAATGAATTATTTGCAAAACAAAATAATTTGTGAATTATATCAATTCTACTAATCTCAAATGAATAAATAAAAATCCTTTAACAAAATTCATCAGAAAACCTCGTTGGCATGTAATTGAATGAATATTCAGGCATCTTAATCAATAGGAGTATTACTACAGAGTTCCTATAGAAGCATTCAGCGGCCTGTGAAATTGGTCTGAAATAGACGAAATGAACTTATACCCGTCGTCTAGGTGCGAGCGAGAAAGCATAAGCGAGGCGGGTTTTATAAATCATTTTTCCCAGCATAGCGTCGCCTAAGGGCCCCTATACGCGTTAAGTGACAAAAATGTATGTGAGAAATCTCACAGATATATTTCATATTTTCGATCTACCACGATCTCACCGGAGAAGAATTTTGTGATTTCCGATCACAGAAGTCCTTATTCCCATATTCCTACAATACTATAAAGTCAAGAGATGGTAAAAATGTTCAGATGGATGACTGTTTGATACTAAATCTTATCACTGTAAAGATTCATAGTAAAGTAGTTAAAATTTAAAACTGTGGTTGGATGTTACGAAACAAGATAGTATAATTATTGACAGGGATGCTTAATGCAAAATGAAAAAGTAAGAGTAGTTAAATGAGCTATGAATTCCTTCGCCCAAATATGAGGACGTTTAATCTTAGGACTTACTTCGGTAAGTAAGTCCTAAGATTAAAATGATGACTCTTAATTTCTATTTACACTGTCAATTTCCTATTGATGGCAACTATGACAATTTTACGAAATAGCTTTTGCCCCGTAGCACATCTTTACAGAGACGCGGATTGCTTCAGTTATTGTGGTATTGAGTGTGGATATTTACAACCATTACTAAAGCTTACCCGTTAAACACTGGATAGTGACTATTTCCTCTTTATTTGCAGCAAAAAGTATGATGTATAGTGTAGAGTAAAACAAAAAAATGTGTGCGTGTACTAGCGTACACTCGTAAGAAGTGAAGAAGTGAAACTTCTTTGTTACTTTATTTTTCAAAAAATAATTTACTTTAAGCAACTTTACAAAAATTGGTTAATTGAGTTTATTGCCAATCCCTATTCCGCTGGAGAAAGTATACTTTGACTCACGCGTGGTAGGGATAAAACAAAGATTTCGCGTAACGGAAAAATGTGACGCGTAACGAAAAAATGTTACAATAAATTTTTTTCCAACCCCGATAAAGAAGTTTAACTTCAAAAATCACCCAGATTTTTATTTGATAATACATACATTTTGTCTGTGAACACACAAAGATAGTTAGGCTGCATTGGCAACTAAATGGTATGTTTTGAATTCTTTTTCGCTAAAAACAACTACTGACTACAAAATCATCTAAACTGGAAAATAACGCCGACAAATTTGTATTTAATGCGACAAGTATATTGTATCTTGGTGAACCGAAGGAAACTATAGCAGACTCTACATCTGAATTTTACTAATAGGTTTAGCTGAGTAATCCAGCAGTGTAATAAAACGTCTTCGAACAAAAATTCCATATTTCTCCGTGTTAAACCGGAATCCTTTGCAGAATAGACCATCTACCTTCTTGCCAGGCAGATCGTTAAGAGCGAGCACAGGCTTACCGTCACTAACACCGTGACATCTGACTAGGTGGTAGAGTTACCCGGATTGGTACCACCGCCTTTCCAATTCCTGCCGCCATAACGCCATGACATGTTCCGGTACGGAGGGTAAGGTTGCCGGTAAATTTACTTTGCTGGAGGCCTAACTTCCCAGCCACAGGTTAGCAACGCTTCATTACCACCTTTAGTATCTCTAGGCAGCGTGAATTTCTTACCATCAGGAAATCCGTCTGCTTGTTTGTTTTCCAATATCTTGGCGTTTCTAATATCTAAAAAATTGGCGGTAAGTGTTCGAGCAGCCTTAGTTGGCAAAACGCTGAATCGCGATTATTTCTCTTTGCGTTTAGTTAATCAATTATTCTAATATTGTTGGCGGAGACGTGTGCACGTTTGTGCCTCCATTTGAATTTCTACTAACGAGTCTACTCCATGTACTCGTATGTTTTTTTAGTTCCTAACCGGAATCAATAGAATTTATTATTTTTTTCCATGATTTCGTAAGGGTAACTAATACACGCAACCAATTTTTTAAATATGCATCGTATATTAAGATTGGCAAAGCCTCTTGAGGTAATAAACACTCTATACCAGAAAATGACACTAAAGACCACTGAAACAGTGTCGTTAGGAATAGGTAAAGCGGTGTTTACGATACAAAGTAAAACCAAAGTACACAAGTACAAATAAAGCAACAAATCCAAAGTAAGTTACCTAGAGCCAGTGTTCACTACTACCGTGTTTTAATCTAAGTAATAGCGTAGCTGACACTTACACAACAGGCATAACAGACCAGTACATGTAGCAACGCACTATTTTTACCCTAGGTATCTTATAAATAAGCAGAACAATTCTGTGATAACTAGATATTACCCTTTTATGTATGAGATCAGTCATGATTTTTTTTTCTTTATTTAATTCATTGATTTGATTGGACCGCCTCGTTGGTTGAGTGCAAGCGTACACGCCTAACTACGCCGACCAATCGCGAGGCTCGGGTTCGGTTCCCGACGGGGGCAGGCATTGTGTGTGTGTGTGTCTGGGTGTTTATTAAATATATTCTGGTATCTATTTAAGTGTTTCTATGTATTAATATCGTTGACTAACACTCATAACACAATCATATAATTTGCTTACTTTGGGGTTAGGTTCAATTTGTGTGACTTTTCCAGGGATATTTATTTATTATTATTTATTTATTGATCAGTTTTTCTATAGCTGGCAAAGATACTGATATACAGTATTTTGTAAAACGTATTTTGAAGTTAGTCTATACCATCCTGGACTGCCCATAATATAGACGGCTATATTTGAGGTATTGCCATCGGGCAACGTCAAATCGCAACTTCATTATGCATCTTTTTGCGTTGATACTTTTTTTTTATGACATTGGAAGGCAAACAAGCAGACGGATTTCCTGGTGGTAAGAAATTCCCGCCGCCCAGAGACACCAAAGGTGGTAATGGTGCGTTGCCAACCAGAGGCCGGGATGTTAGGCCTTGAGCAAAAGTAATTTTACCGGCTACCTTACCCTCCGAACCGGAACACGTCATGACGTTATGGCGGCAGGAATAGGTAAGGCGGTGGTACCAATCCGGGTGAGTCGCTGCGAAACTCTACCACCTAGTCAGATATCACGGTGTTAGTGACGGCAAGCCTATGCTCGCCTTTTACAAGCTGCCTGGCACAGGAAGGCAGATGGTCTATTCTACAAAGGAGCCCGGACCAGCTTTGTGTTCCTTTAATCTCTGACTAGTAAGAGACAGAACTCACGGAGCGATATTTAGCAGCGTCCGCGGCGGTCGTGGTTCTGCGGTTTTATTTTGGAACTCACAAGACCGGTAAATTTTGCGGCCTTGCGATCGCAGGGCCGACGGTTGCGTTTAAATAATCAGTAGGTACAAATAGTACAAGATGGTCACCTGCCAAGCGATCGCAGAACCCGTGGTTTCAACCCGCCGTCGGGAGATCGCCACCCGCACGATTCTTTGGGCGATTGACCGCTGCCGCGGTAACCGCATAACAACCGCGGGCACTGCGGGTGTAAAACGCGTCGACAAATTTGATCTTACTTTTTGCATATAAATCTACGTTCTACGGAATCTGCGGGCCCGCAACCGCCGCGACCGCGGGAAAAAAACCGCGCCATAAGTTCTTAGCTTTAGATAATTATACGTTCAGACCGCCATCTGGGGAAAATTGTAATGCCAATTTATGCACAATTGAATATGATATCTAACTTTTTTATTTCTATTTTTAAATGCACCGGTAGCAATTCGGAAGGGAGTTGAACACAGTTAGCCTACTCTATTTTTAATTAATTTGAGTGAGATTATTACATTGTATAACCTCAATGATTTCATGATTTATTTATTTTCAATCAAGGACATTTTATTAATTCAATTTGTAATTGTAAAAATATTAAAAATGGTGGCGTGCTAATATACATCTTGGACTCACGGTTGGGCCCCAGGTTCCAAAAATCATTCTAAAATATCCTTATTTTAAGAATACCTCACTGGTCGAGGATTAACGTAAACTCGTAATTTCATTGTACAATCTGTTTTTGACTGGGGCATTTATTTATGCTATAACGTCAAACAGTGGTAGTAGGTATGCACATATTTGTATTTCTGGTTTTATATTACTTGGTATTAAAGTACTATAATTTATGTGGTAGAAAACAATATTCATTTATTGCGCTATCGTACACAAACATGACAACACGAACATTCGCACAAGCACCCTGCGCCGTCTTACGAATTTTCGATCAGGTCAAGTGTCCTGACGCGAGTTTAGAAGTTTTTACCTATTCCAAAACAGTGTGCAACGCCACTAAAGAAGTTTTCACTTCGAAAATTTTTCGCTTTTACATTAGATTTACATAACAGTAAAAACAACCTTGATGAGTCATCTTTTTTTTTATGTTATAGGAAGACAAACAAGCAGACGTATTCCCTGATGGTAAGAAATTCACGCCGCCTAGAGACACCAAAGATGGTAATGGTGCGTTGCCAACCTGAGGTCAAGATGTTAGACCTCGAGTAAAAGTAAGTATACCGGCTACCTTACCCTCACGGAACACGTCATGACGTTATGGTGGCAGGAATAGGTAAGGCGGTGGTACAAATCCGGGCGAGTCGCTGCGAAACTCTACCACCTAGTCAGATGTCACGGTGTTATTGACGATAAGTCTATGCTCGCCTTTTACGAGCTGCCTGGCAAGAAAGGCAGATGGTCTATTCTGCAAAGAAGCCCGGACCAACACGGAGAAAGATTCGATTAAAATTTTAATATTTCTCTTTTTGCTCTCTTATTGCTCAAAGATGACTTTGCACTATTGAAATCGTTTGACGGAAGTATTTAAAACTAGAAGTTAGTCGACACGAGAAATGATTCGGAGGTGCAGCAATCAATCGGCCGTCCAATCAATCCGACCTATCCGATCACCTGCAAAAAGTAAAGAAAGATTACCGATAACCGAGTCGTTCGCTAATAAGTTTGCTCACTCTTGCATGGCGAGGCGGGATAGGTCCAATTCGCTCTTAAATTCGCAATCTAGATCGAAACGTCCTTTTTTAGTTTACGCGATGGTCACTCGTTCTTTTGGTGCCCTAGTTGCGTGATGGAATTGAGAATGGCCGACGATTGATCCGGATAATAGAGGAAATTTCGATGAAGGATCTGTTGCATGAAAACCCCCGCTGGTATTTTAGGGTTAAATTGCTATCTCATAGATATTTTTTTTATTTACTCAAAATGTTAGTACACCCAATTAACGTCTATAATATAAAAATGAATCGCTAAATGTGTTGGTAAGCGCATAACTTCCGAACGACGAAACCGATTTGGCTAATTATTTTTTATTGTGTTAACTATTATCAGGAAAAGGTTCTAATGAAGAGAAAAAAAGAGAAAGTTGCAGGGAAATTGGGAAAAAGAATGCTAGTTAGCAGATAACGTAATATAATATAATTAGTGTACTTATCCCTAAGATGTCGTTTAGTAAGATCTTTTACAACTATTGTGGACAGATGTCCATAATGCCGGTATATCGTACCTAAAATAGTAGGCCAAAACCCCATGAGCTGGTTGGATCAAAACCACATCTCTCGACAGCAAAATTCGGGATTCTATGCATGCTGCTGAAACAGATGAGCACCAGAACCGGTTGGGTACCATCGTCCGTAAAAAAAATACCATGGTGTGATTGCGATCCTCAGTATTCATTAGAGGAGGTGAAAAAACATTATTTATTTGGAAAACCCAACCTGAATGATACCGCCTAACTTTTTCCAGTGCCGTAAATACAGTGCTTGCCATTTTCGTGTTCTTGTATAGAAGTTTGGATGGCTGATGAACTTACTATATTTCATATGCAGAAGAAGGCAGGTTGGCAGAACAACATCAACATGGTACGTTTTAGGAAATCCGACTGTTTGTCTCATTATTATACAAAGGTACATTTTCTGTAAAGACAGATTTTTAGTTAATATTGGTCGTCCATTGGTCGAAATTCGACCATTTTAATATTTTGATATCAAAATTTAATATCTTGTTCATAAGAACGCCATCTAAATTTCTAAAGACCTTACTTTGTTTCCTGAATGGTTAGTGCGCAATCTATGATCTTTTATCGTCAACATCAATATATTTGTTTGTGTGTGTCAAATGCATGGTAGTGAGGGTAATGTTTTATTTATTGATTTAATGTTCTTTATACGCATTATTATTGAAAAATATTTGCGTTCTGCACTTCTCCAACACATAAACTATAAGTGTGCCAAATTTCATGCTCCTCCGTCAGAGCAATTTTAGTAAAAAGAGGTCCAAAGTTTAAGCATTATGTATTAATATATAGATAATATTTCAGTATTAAGCTTTGCGTGTTAAACAAACCTATTAAGAGGTAAAAGTCGTAAAAAGTATATGTGTATTAATTTAAAACCTGTTATTACCAAGTATTTAACCTAACTACATCATAAAGTGTAGAAAATTATGACAACCCATTTCTGGCTAATGCATTATTTAGAATAAAATGTCTTCACCCCCATAGCCCCGAAGAGGTAGGCAGAGGCACAACCAGGGCACCCACGATTAGCCGAAGACACTAAGTCCCACAATGTGATAGGTGGCAAGCCTATCGCCAAACGGGCACATGTCCAATGACGTTATTATTAGAAAATTAAAAATATACAATTTCTAAATTTTTTTTGCTCCACCCGGGAACCGCACCCGGGACCTCAAGAAATCAAGTCTTAAGCTGGTCCTTTCGTTATTTTAGCATCTTTCCACCAGGGGGCTGATTATGTATCTCAGTTCCAACTCAAAATGGAAAAGCGTACATCAAATAGCTGTCAAATGACGTGTTTTATATTTGCTATCTCCAGTGACCAACAGAAATACAATAGAGATAGCAAACACAAATGACGTCATTTGACAGCTATTTGATGTACGCTTTTCCATTTTGAGTTGGCAACTGAGATACATAATCAGCCCCCAGGACTGGAATAAAATAGCACAAAAATACTTATTTATAGAGTTTATAATTCTATTTGTATTTATCTTTTTAATGTGTTTGATAAGGTGTGCTAAGGATAAGAAATGTAAAAATGTAAATTTTTTACTGTATTTTTGCCGTAGTGTTAGAAACAGTTAAGTCGAATATCTGTTCCTTTCCTCATAGTCATACTGCAGCAATAGTCTGCATTATCAGAGGGCAGCGTCGAGGTGATTTGAATTTCAATACATGTTCCGCGCACTGTTTCACCCAGTCGTAGATTTGGATATTTCAATATTGTTAAACTATGTCTTTGTATATAATATGCATTTCCATAACACAAGCTTACAAGTTGCCTTTCTTTGAGCTTCGATCAATATGTATAAATTGTTCAAGGTTATTTATTGATTATTCTTTTTTGATGTGAACAATTTCTTTAGCGGCTTTGCGCTCTTTTTTTGGAATGGGTAAAAACTTCTAAACTCGCGTCAGATCGTCAGAACGTAAGACGGCGTACTGCGCATGCGCGAATAAGACAGCGCGAGATCTACAATAAAACGTAGATTAATTGCTGTTTTTGTATTGATTAGATATTTCAGAAGAGTATAGGATGCCCAACGGACAATGCGCCGCAATATACCTACCATTACATTCTCACAGATAGCAGATAGGTATCAATAGACATTGCTCTATTTGTTCTATCTTGAAAATAAGCTTTATGTGTAAACGAGCAATGTTCGATGTACAGATAATCTGACGGCGCTCCTAGCCGTCACGTGGTCTGACTTTATCAAATTTTTGTCAAGCCAAACTCAGGTTATTGATATGAAAATAATATCTGTGCAATAATGATAGTACTTTCATACTGCAAATTAATAATTCGTGCAAAATTATTCTCTAACTATTCCAAAGTATCAAAAATGCACAACGTTAATATTCAAGTTTTTTATGACATGAGATAGCGATTAAGCGTGCAGTTTTTTATGTGGTAAAATATAACCTTCGTATGTAGACACTATTTATGTAATTTGTGTATCTTTGTCTTATGGCTGTGTTTTAGACCACATGTGCAAGTTTACTGATTAACTACACTCCAGCATGGAACACAACAGTGAAAAGCGCTGACGTTATGTCTGTAGGAATAGATAAGGTGGGTGATCAGAACGTTGGCGCAGCTCCCCACCACCAAGTTTTAATATGATGGTACCTGCCGGAATAATCCTGCAACTGCAACCTGCAATCTGCAGGTGATAGGGTCATCAAATAAAAAAAACAAATTTAATACCTATTTCTGCTGCAACAATGACTATGATTTTGGCACTACCGTGTTTTGATCCGGAGGTTGAGGTTGCCCATACTTTATCATTGTGAGAGCTGTGTACTTGTCCTTTTGATAAGAAAATGTGTCAGCTTTTTTACCTTCCATAAAAGAAACAAAGTTAAAAGTTTTAGATATTAATACACCTATAACAAAATTAATCAACAAATATACATATCTTCATGCCAAGTCCCTTACAAGGTAGGCAGAGAGTATCGAGTGCCAGACCTGACGATCCTGACAAACCTGTCTGGCTTCCTTCACATTCATTACCCTTTTCATACAAACACGCCGGTTTCGGAGACTCTTGACACCTCCCTCGGATATGGATGGCGTGAAGATATGTATGTATGCAGATATATCAAAACAACCGTGTAGATGTAAACAAGAGTTTGCATCGAAATAATGTATACTACGTTAGTGTATACATCACACGGGTATCCCGGGTCCGGTTTCCGTATCTGGCAACAACAAAAAAATGAGCAGAAAATGTATATTTTCCATAACCTACCAAAAATAACGATGCCCGGGATTGGATATATGCCCGGTTGGCGATAGGATTACCACCTATCACAGTGTGGGACTTAGCGTCTTTAGCTACTCTCGTTACTCTAACACAGCCTAACTTGCAAGGGATTTGGCGTAAAGATATGACGTTGAAGAGATAACGCTTGTACTTTTTCACTCTACACTTTATTTAACACTTTGTGTCATGCTATAGCCAATCGGTTTCACTTTTGGAATTATAAATATATGAAATTCCACCAAATGCCGACGATATTAAGTATAGATTCTATGTAAAAATTCCTATGGTAGAGACGTGAAAAAAGGGCTAAGGAGCTTATTAAAAATGAATGGTCGGATATTCGCAATAAATCGTCGAGGAGTATAGGTTTAAATAAAACTTTTGTTTACCAAGTACGACAGTTGTCGATTCTGGAACCTTTGGCAATAAATCTATCGGAGGCAGGATTGAAAATTCTTACGTATCTATTCGGTCGAATGCCGCCTTTATCTTTTGAAGTGTATTGAGCCAACGCTGCGTTTGGACTGCCAGATGCCTCTACTTTCTAACTTTGAAATGTAGCAACTCTGATGCCTTATCCTTGAAAAAGCTTACAGCTATGAACCTTATGGTTCAATGGTAAAGATTTGAGACCCACCCGCAATGGTACTTTGCCGCCTCGTCTATTTGACATAACGTAAGGAAGTAAGTATCTTCACGCTAATATCCCCGAAAGGTAGGCAGCCTGGGCACCCACGATCAGCCGAAGACACTAAGTCCTACAATGTGTTAGGTGGCAAGCCTATCGCCAACCGGGCACATATCCAATCCCGAGCAACATGTGTTTTCTTTATTAGATAATTTAAAAAAAACAATTTTTTTAATTTCGTTGCCCGACCCGGCATAATGTCCGTGATTATTGATCTGGTGGGTAGATCGGTTTTAACAGCCTAGCCACATTTTCCAGGCTTGCGTCCAAATAAAGATGGTAATGGTGAGTTCCCATCATCATGAGTGTCCGTAAATGACATGTAATTTCTTTTCGTTAGAAAATCCTAATTCTTTATATTCCCAGCTCGCAAAAATAATATATTATTTTTTTATAGTACTGAAAACAAACTACGCAATTAGACTTCTTGCTAATAAAAAAAATTAGGTGGGATAAAATTGTAATGTCGCTATATTCTGATGTGGGTTTAGGGAGACCAGAGATAGGGCAAATGTTACTAAATGGGCCAAGTCCGCAAATCTCTGCTCCTTATTTCCACAGATCTTATTTTGTAAGTTTTACTTAATTTAACCTTTCGTCGGGCTTGACTTCTTGAGGTCCCGGGTTCGATCCCCGGGTCGGGCAATAAAAAAAATTAGAAAATTCATATTTTCAACTTTATAATAAAATTAACGTCGCCCGGGATTAAATATGTGCTCGGTTGACGATAGGCTTGCCACCTATTGCATGGTCCGACCTAGTGTCTTCGGCTAGTCGTGGGTGCCCTGGTCGTGCCTCTGCCTACCCCTTCGGGGATATGGGCGTGAACATACTTTCAAATAAATTAATATACCCGCATAAAGAAATTTTGGATTTGTTTGCCAATTTCTATTGAAAACGAAATTTAAACGAATATTTGTGTAATACAGTTTGAATGTGAGTTTTTTTTATATAAAAAAATATGACACTTTGTTTATTTATTTCAAAATGTGGTCCCAAATGAGCAAGCAATGCTCTTAGCAATACTAGTGAACTTCCAATGATATTTAGTTTTACGAACAAACTTTCCCGCTATGATTAAAAGTTTTTTAAGAATAAAAATATTGCACAATTTTATACCCATTTCAAATTATGAGTTCTTGAAAGTATTCAGTATTTCAAGAGCTATCCTGAATAATGGCGTTTAGTACATGAAAATCCTTTTACTAATGCATTAAAATATTTCTTGACAATAGAAAAATGAATTTTTAAGAGAAGTTATATATATTAGAAGGACTTTGGTCTAAACTAATCAACATTTTTTTTATCTGACAGGTCAATGTCGGCCAGCGACATTTTTAAACTGGTTGATGTAAAGTAAGTTTTGGATAATAATCATAACTAGTCGTCACCCATTGGTCGAAATTCGACCATGTAAGAACGCCATCTTGATTTCTCAAGACCAACTTCTTTGTTCCCTGAATAGTTAATGCGCCATCTGTGATCTTTATCGTCGACATCAATATATTTGTTTGTGTGTGTCAAATGCATGGTAGTGTAGGTAATGTTTTATTTATATATTTAATGTAAAGTACATAAGCAATGTTATTGAAGAATATTAGCGTTCTGCACTTCTCCTACAAATAAGCTATAAGTGTACCAAATTTCATGCTCCTCTGTCAGCGCAATTTTCGTAAAAAACGTGTCCAAAGTTTTGACATCACGTATTTAATAAATATATTGTGCCATATCCAACCAAACTTTATATTATACCTATTTATTATGCCAAAATCTATCTGCCTGTATTCTTTCACGACTAAACCACTGGACCGATTTATATAATGTAACCACAAAGGACTACAAAGGGTATGAAAGTTTGCACGCCCGTTTATCTGGAGTGTAACTTCACTTTAAACGAGTTCAAAAAAAAAACGAGAAGGTTCTCAATTCGGCCAGTTTATTGTTTTTTTTTGTATGTACACCGATTCCTCCGAGGTTTCTGAACCGATTTACGTTTCTTTTTTGAAGTGAAAACTTCTTTCACTTCACTTTTTTTGGAATGGGTCAAAACTCGCGTCAGGACACGTTACCTGATTGGTAAGACAGAAATTCGTAAGACGCATAGCTGTAATGTAACATTCCATCGCCAGTTCTTTAACGCTACGACAAGCGTTAAACTTTGAATGTATTATTAGACGTCTTTATTTCATTCAGCGCTTTATTTGCTATTTTGTCGTAATAAACTTGAATAGAATCAGAAAGCGCTTAAACCCTTAACTGTTTAATGTTCTGTATGATATTATTAGACACATTATTTTATTCAGCACTTGATTATCTATTTTATCACAATTCACAATATACTATAGAATGGAATCGGACAGCGTTTAAACGCTGAACTGTTAAACGTTCTGTGTGATACTCGTATTATTAGATACTTTATTTCTTTCAGCCCTTATCTGCAGTATTAAATAATTGCACTGTAAAGTGTAAACTGTTTCTTGCTTTGAATGCTTTGCAGTTTGTAATAGACACAAAATAGATATTATTTTAGTAAAACATCTTTTAATTTGTTTGCGACTTGTAGATATAATATCATAGTTTCTCAGTTACTAGAAATTACAGTAAAACATTGTGAAGAAGTTAGCTGTTTTCGAAAAATTTGTAAGTTAAACAAAGAAAATAATAAAAGAAGGAAAATCGATATACACATATATTATATAGAATTGAATTATGTATAAGACAGAAAAAATTAACTGGCCGAGGTAAATTATGGTAACAAATTTTCAAGTTTTCACTTCTGTCGGCACTCCAGGAGTTCAATCCGTCTTCTTTTTTTGTTTGATGCAAAATAGCTTCTTATTAGTTCCATAAAAAAATATCTAAATATTCCCTTAAATTTTATTTTATAAGCATTTATCTACTCTCACCTACCCCAATGTTTATTTTTATTAAAATAGATCGTATAAACAATAAACTAAAAGTCTTAAAAAACAAATTGTCTACATTAATAAAAACCGACTTTAATAATTAAAAATTAAACATAATAAAGATTTAATATTAATTATGCATTTTTAAATCACGTGTTTATTTTTAAATCATGTAGATAGAAAATTAATGAAAATAGAAAATATTAGTTGAGCTTAATTTTATCACAAAAAATATTTCAATGATAAGACTATAGTCAACACTCCGACGCCACTTTCGCCAGTTAATAACCCATTAAATGGAAAATTTCCATCTGACACAAGAATTGAAATGATAACTCTGAATGAAGACCCAATTCGTCATGTCAATATGATTTAATGATGTCATTCGCTCGTTGCAAACTCAATTATTTTTTAAATTTTGTATGAACCAATCCTCTTTATTTTCAAGTGATTACAATTTAAGCGACATGGAAGGATAATATAACTATTATTAATGTTAATCTATTCATAAGACATTAAAGAAGTAGGCTTCTCATTTATGGAAAAAGACTTCCAATGCCTATAGACAACATCGTATTATGTTACTGGTGCCTCAGTTTGTTAATGGCCAGAATTTCCATAGACCACAAACGCTCTACTACTGGCTACTGATACGTGCACGACAATGGCGAACACGAACACCGTGTCAGTAGGAGTAAGGAATGTGGTATCTAATTGAGCGGGCTGCTCTACATGCTTCTAGTCGGGTGACATAGCATTAATACGGGAAGCAATAACTTTAGACCCCTTTTTACGAAAAATGCACCGACGGAAATTTGAGAGAATGAGAAAAAATGGAAAAGTGCAGAATGGTAATGTTTTTCAATAATGATGCTTACAAAGTGTATTAAATCAAAAAATAAACATTAAACCTACTACCGTGTATTTGACACAAACTCAAATATATATTGATAAATATAAAAGATCACAGATGACGCACAAACTGTATTTATAAAATTTGGAAACAGAGTAGTTGGTCTTGATAAATGAAGATGACGTTCTTATCAAAAAGATATTAAAATTGATATGGTCTAATTTTGACCAATGAGAGACCGCTAGTTTGAATTTGACTATTTGACATTTTAATTCTTGCTGTTTTAATTAGTAGTTTATAAGTAAATTCCAAACATTACCAATATCTATTTCATTTTTTTATTTTGATGTGTAACAAACTACTCGTTAATAATTTAATCGAAAAAATTTTCCTTACATGGAGCAGCTAGAAATCGTTTGTCCTGATCCAACATGAAGTTTCACTTAATTCATTTTTATGACTCTGGCGAATAGTGAACAAAAAGTTTGAAAAGTGACATTTTATTTGCTGTATTTATAAATGTAAATATAAGTTTATAAAATTCCGGACTCGCTTTGCATAATTCTGTGCTTATCCCAACGTTATTGTATGGAAGCGAGAGTTCGGTATGTCAGAAAGATCATGAAAGTAGGATCAATGCGGTCCAAAATGAGAGCACTACGGAAAATCTGTGGTGTAACGCTCGCTGACCGCATTTGTAATAGTGAGATCCGAGAAAGAGTGGGATTGAAAGAAAGTGATGGTGTTAAAATGCGAAAGGGCATGCTCCGCTGGTTCGGTCATGTGGAAAGAATGACAGATGAAAGATTGACAAAGCAGATATACAATGCGAATGTGGATGGATGTAGGTACCCGGGGAGACCAAGGCTGATATTTCACGATTAGATCAATCGAATATTATCCGAGGGTGGTGTCAAGAATCTCCGAAACCGGCGTGTTTGTATGAAAAGGGTAATGAATGTGAAAGAAGTAAGACAGGTTAGTCAGGATCGTGAAGTCTGGCACTCAATACTCTCTGCCTATCCCGTAAGGGACTTGGCGTGAAGATATATGTATCTATAAAATTCGATGTTATAGACAGCGATCAAACTTCCGGCTCACCTTACAGTAAGATATATTCAGAATCGTTTATTGTGCAAATGGGGTTACAAAACAATAATCGTGGCTTATAGAGATTTTTTTTATAACATTGGAAGGCAAACAAGCAGACGTATTTCCTGATGGTAAGAAATTCCCGCCGCGTAGAGACATCAAAGGTGGTAATGGTGCGTTGCCAACCTGAGGCCGGGATGTTAGGCCTCAAGAAAAAGTAAGTTAACCGGCTACCTTACCCTCTGAACCGGAACACGTCATGACGTTATGGCGTCAGGAATAGGTAAGGCGGTGGTACCAATCCGGGTTAGTCGCTGCGAAACTCTACCACCTAGTCACATGTCACGGTGTTAGGCCTCGAGCAAAAGTAAGTTAACCGGCTACCTTACCCTCCGATCCGGAACAGGTCATGACGTTATGGCGGTAGGAATAGGTAAGGTGGTGGTACCAATCCGGGTGAGTCGCTGCGAAACTCTACCATCTAGTAGGATGTCACGGTGTTAGTGTCGGCAAGCCTATGCTCGCCTTTTACGAGCTGCCTGGCACAGGAAGGCAGATGGTCTATTCTACAAAGGAACCCAGACCAACACGGGGGATTTAAGAGTTTAAAGTATCATGCCCACCTTCTCGATGCGTGGCGATCTACAACTGTGCGATTCCAAAGACATTTTTTACCTCGCACAACACCTTTGTGGAATCAGTTACCGAGGGCGGTATTTCCAAATAATTATGACTTAGGGACCTTCAAGAATAGAGCGTACTCATTCCTTAAAGGTCGGCAACGCATTTGTGATACTCCTGATGTTGCGGATTCCCGTGGGCGGCGGTAATCACTTTGTATCATGTGACCCACTTGTTCGTTTGCCTCCTCTTGTATATAAAAAAATAGACATAATAATAATAAAATAAAAAATATCCCTGGACAAGTTACACAAATTGAATCTAACCCCAAAGTAAGCATATTATATGCATGTGTTATGGGAGTTAGTCAACGATACTAATACATACAAATACTTACCAGAATAAATTTATCATATCTATATATTATATAAAAGAAAGTCGTGATAATTACATTACATACTATTTATAACTCAAGAACGGCTAAACCGATTAGGCTGAAAATTGGTAGGGAGGTAACTTAAAACCGGGAGAAGGACATAGGATACTTTTTATCTTGTTCAATTGTGAGGAAACTGGGAAACACAACATTTTTATTTATCCCATACAAACTGAACGGGCGGAACGAAGTTCGCAGGAGCAGCTAGTATGTTGTAAGTGCGTATCTCTCCTTTGTGTTAAGTCAATGTGCAAGTTTACCGGCTGCACTACCCTTCGGACTGGAACAGAACAATGGCAACATGAATAAGTAACACGGTCGTCAAAAATGCGTTTTACATTAAGAGAAATGAAAGGTAAAATTCTACTTTTTCTTTAAAGATATTCAAATATCAAAAGTATGTGAATTTGGATTAAGCCATAAATAAGAATTAAAAGCCCCAAGCGTAAAATATATAATTTGACGTACATTTCAATTTGAAAACTTTCAAAACAATTTACATTATGAATAAAAATGAATCGTTATCCGCAAATAAACTGGGGAACGCTTTTAAAAACTCTACAAGAATTTCGAGATCTATATTAAGTTTTATTTCATGTTTATTTTAAGTACTTAGCTAAGAATTTCGAAGTGAAATTTTACGAGTGTTAGAATTTGTGACGACAATCGCCGTTTCTTTAAAAAGTTACAATTGAATAATCTTGTTCTTTTGTATTCTAGAAAAAGCATAACTTTGTTTAACAATTTAGTTAGTAGTAAGCCCTAAAACTTTAATCAAAAAAGAGAACTAAAGTGAAATAAATAAACAAATAATATTTGAATGTACACAAACACGAGAATATGTAAAATTATATAAAAGGCGAGCTTATCTCTAAAGATATCCCTTCCAGCAAAACCAAAAACAGAGTAAATCATTAAAAGAAGTGTAGAATATACTATAATAGCTTATTTAACGCGTCTTATATAATACTTTTTAAAATATACTTCTGGAAATGGTTTTACACATTAAAAAATCTTACATAAATACTTTTGCTGATAAAAAAATATTTTTTTATCCAACGATGCGGACGTTGTCCATATTTTGACCGTAAATACTTAACTCTCATTTTTTCCCTTACACTTACATTTTTTCCTTACTTGTGAATCTTCTCCGAACAATAAATAACAATATAAAAAAGGAATGAGGGAAACCATTACATCCAGTCACTTGTGGTATGACGACTAGGGGAAATAAAGATTCATGTTTATGTATAATTCAAAGGATTTAAAAAGAAAAATACAACTAATTTCTTAACGGAAATAAATACATCCAAACCAGAACAAGAAAATGCCAAACATTAACAGTAACTTGTTGAGATGGAAGAAGTAGATGAGGCGATAGTACCGTTGTTTCAGGCGACCCCAAACTGATACATTTTTAAGCCTTTCATCTTTAGAAACATAATTTAAACCTCTAATACGTATAACGTTAAAGTTAACGTGTACGAATAACGTTAACATTTTCGTATTCCGAGCAAAGAAAAATGTTATAAAATATTGAAAATGTTAGTACGAGTATTTTTAAACTTTATAATTGCGCCTTCAAATACACACCAACGTTATTTTAAACTAGAAGCAAATTTCGCCCACTGAAATGTAAAATAAGGTGTAAATCGCACTCTTTAATGAAATCTGTCAATAAATTATATTTTCCCGAAAGCGTCGATGGAACGAGAATTTCCCCGTCACTACACTATCGCTACGTACCGGATATTGGCACTGCCGTCATTTCCGTCCGCCATTACTGACGTGCGAACACAAATGCTATGCACTATTAAAATAGGCATCCAGCAACCGTTTTATAGCTCATTATTGTAATGGAGGACCCTAATTGTCGTATATTATCGTTAATAATACTGAAATAGACATTAATATAGCTATTGCTATATTATATTACGCTTTTATATAATTGCTACAAAGTGTAATTTAAAATTTGTATATTTTATTTGTAAATATAGAAAATGTATTTAAAAGATAGTTTTTCTGATGGCATGTGAAATATATAACATTAAAATTAAACACATTTAATATTTGCTGTCAAAAATTATTTGTAACTAGCTGTCCCGGCGAACTTCGTTTTACCCGTTCAGTATGGGAAACAATAAAGTATTATTTTTACCATTTTCTCTGCAAGTTTTCCGGTTTTTCTCTTCATAAAAATCTTCTCCTGATAACGAATACAATATTAAAAGAATTAGCCAAATCTATCCAGTCTTTCGGCAGTCGTTAGGAAGTTATGTGCTTACCAACACATTTAGGGATTCGTTTTTATATTATAGACATAATTAATTTGTAAAACAATTTCGATGACGTCAGCTTTTAAACAAAAAAAATGCATCGACATCGGTACCCCCGTTCAAAAGTTGTGATGTCAAAGACGGTCAGGCACACACACAGACAAACTTTTGACACCCCTCTCTTTCCGTTGAGTGTTAAAAAGACAATAGGCTAACGATGTTTTGGCCATCTGGAATTGGATTGGATTGGATTCCATTTTGGAAAACGAAGAAGAATAGATAGTAATTCTAATCTGACGGCCAATTTTAATAAACTGTCTAAGATGAGGGATAGAGCTTTAGATCAGTAACCAGGGAACCACAACTATTGTTCAAAAATAACGTCTTGGCAACAAAACTCCAAAACTTAGTGGAAATGTTATGATAGAAAATGGCAGTTAGTAAATTTAATCTATCTTCCTACTCTATTGTGGTAATACAACGGCGAACACTGTCATTATGGTGGCAGGTATAGGAAAGATAATGACATTTGTTAATAATATTATTCTCTCAATACTCACGACAAATATTATTTATAAAATCCGCGAAACGATCTTAATGGTCGCACTTATAAGAAACGGCTCAATAGATTCTTACAATTTTGTATGTATATTTTATTGATATGAAAACTGATCGTAAAATATATTTTATACTAGATTCATAACATTTTTAATTATACAAAATATTTATTATGGCCCGCGACTTTACCTCTACGGCAGTAAACTGAATTTAACTTTTTTCATTTTAGTTAATTGGTTATACTTTCGTACCTCTTGTAAATTGTTCGAGTAGTTAGTAGTACTTAACTTGGTTACTTAACTTACTTAACTTAGTAATTAATAAGGAAATAGCGAGTATGAGATCATTAATATCCGGGGGACCTGGTAGTGCCTCCACTACTTAGTTACCTTTTCTCGAAACCTTAAACTTGAAAATTAGTGATATCCAATCTCTACATATAATAAATCTGTAGAAGGGTCATTTCTGTACATTGAAAATATTGAAAAAATAAATAGCAGGTGTTACTCGATCGATACCAATCCCAAATATGTGATTTAATTTTTTTTGTCTGTCTGTCTGTATGTTCAGGCATCACGTAAAAACTAACGGTTCGATTTCGATGAAACTTGGTATAATTATATCTTATTATCCTGGGCATAAAATGGGATACTTTTTATCCTGGAAAAATACGTAGAAAAAAAAACATAATGTTTCAGTTTTATCACGTGAAGACAGACATCCGCGCGGACGGATATAATTAGTCTTATATAGAGTTGTCCAACTTCTTTTGAACTAGGCTACATAGCTCAGAGATAAATATTTAATCTCGATCGTTCAAGCGGTCATTATTTAATTAATTGTGACCCTAAAAAATTTACAAATTTAAATAAATAAATATCCCTGGACAAGTTACATAAATTAAATCTAACCCCAAAGTAAGCAAATATATGCTTGTGTTATGGGTGTTAGTCAACGACACCAGTACATGGAAATACTTAAATAGATAACCAGAATAAATTTAATAAACACCCAGACCCGAAAATGCAGACATCTAAATGTTCATCCCACAAATGCCTGCCCCCGTCGGGAATAGAACCCGAGCCTCGCGGTTAGTCGGTGTAGTTAGGCGTGTACGCTAGCCACTCGACCAACGAGGCGGTCAAATCACACTAGCTTCAATATATAAGGAAGTCGGTAGGCTATTTAAGAGTAAGAGTACAAGTTTTTTTTTTAAAACAATAATTTAATTTTTTATGAGATAATTCAGCGAGCAAGCACATGGCTCACCTGATGGTAAGGAAAAACGGAGACAAAATGATGAGTAGGTGACATTATTATCAATTAAGTTATATATATTGTCACAACGCTTTTTCATAATAACCTATACGATGCGCACCTAAAGTCCGATGAAGTTGCAATAATCGCAAGTTTAGCAAACATAAAGCTTTATTATATACATAGATATTTTCACACCTAGTCCCTTAAAGGGTAGGTAGAGAGTGTCGAATGCCAAACCTCACAAACCTAGCAGACCTACCAGACTTCCACCACATTCATTACCCTTTTAAAAAAACACCTTGGTTTCGAAACATTAAGAGATTGTGGAATGTCAATCTTGGTCTCCCCTGACACCTACATCCCACCACATTCGCATTCAATTATTCATCTGCCATTATTTCTATAGGTCCAAAACAGCAGAGCATGCACATTCTCATTTTGACTTAATATTTTCTTTCAATCCCACTCTTTCCCGGATCTTACTGTTACGAATTCAGTCAACGAGCGTAGTACTACAGATTTTCCGTAGCGCTCTCATTTCGACTACATTTATCAAATTTTTATGCTTTTTCTTTTTATACCCAACTCTCGTTTCCACGCAACAACGTTGTGAAAAGCACAGAATTATGCAAAGTGAGTCCTAGCATTTTGAATCAAAATCTCGCTTTGAAATAACGTACCTAGCGCTCTATTCTCCTTTTCGCATCCGCGGTGTACCTTTCATCCCTGCTACAAGCACAACCAAGATATACAATTTTATCCAGAAGTTCGCTTTAGGCTTTATTTAGCTTTATGTTAGCAACATATTAGACATTCAAAAAATAAATTATGTACCTTTGACACAAAATGTTGCTATCTGCCGATTTGGTCACAGACTAGTTACAGTTGGTTTAATAATCAAAGAGTTAAAGATACTAGGTATAGATTTGACACCACATGCAACGCGTATAAAAGAAGTGTAATAATAATCTGTGCTTCACATTAAAGAATAATTAATATAAATATGACTATGCCAGGACATCTTACACAAATTTAATCTAACCTCAAAGTAAGCAAATCATATGCTTATTTTATGGGTTTTATTCAAAGATTCTAACATATAGAAATAATTAAATACATACCAGAATAAATGCTATAAACACCAATGCATGCCGCCATCGCGAATCGAACCTAAGCCTCGCGGTGGATCGGTGCAGTTAAGCGTGTACGCTAGCCACTCGACCAAGGAGGCGGAAGAAAAAAGGTAATCGTCTGATATTGTCATTGTGTCTAAACGGAACCAAGTTTTTAGTTACTTTAATCTATACATATAAAATAAAGTGGTGTTAGTTACACTATTTATAACTCAAGAACGGCTCAACCGATTAGGCTGAAAATTGGTGGGAAGGTAGCTTAGAACCAGGAGAAGGACAAAGGATACATGTTATCCTGTTCGATTATGAGGAAACTGGGAAAAACAACATTTTTAGTTTTCCTCATACAAACTGAACGGGTGGAACAAAGTTCGCGGGAACAGCTAGTTAACAAACAAATAAAGGCCATAAGGTTTTTATAATTCCAAGATTACAATTCTCCATATCTATAACGTCAGCATGAAATCAATTGTCAGCATATTAAATCGAATCAATGGTTCCAGGAGTCATGCGTACCAATTCTAGTCGAGGGTGCAACAGAATCATCCCTCTTAATATGTAAATTGGTATCCCAGTAAAGCCTAACTGGCCATTGTAGCGGCGGAATGAGGTGAACTATCTGAATAAACGGTTTAGTTGGAGATAAGCGCCGGATTCTATATACTAACTCATATTATATAAACCAAAACTAGAATACTGCATACTACAAGTTATATTATAAGATGGATTTACACTGCGCCCACGGTATGATGTAATACGGATTTTAAACTTTGTATTGAAAAATATAGTCTAACACACTGGCCACTACTGTCGTGTCTCCATGCCGCGATATTTCAAACGGCTAACAGCCAAAATTAATAATCAATCCAAATCGAAAACTTGCTGTCCAAGATCGATATTTCGATCAATTTTTATGTTATCGCTTGCCTATAACATATCTGAGAACAACAGGAGAAATATGGCAGTTCGATATAGGATAAGCCGGCGGATCCAGATTGCTTGAAATCCATCTTTAGAGATACATTATTAAGTGATTAGCTGACCTAAAAGAGACGCGTTTGTTCTGTACTAACTAAGACAATAGATTTTTTCGACGATCTGCGGTCTAAAGATCCTGCGTCGGACTTGAATTCTGGAGTCTCGGATTCTATCTTCGGGTCGGGCAACACAATAATTCGAAAATCCATATTTTAAATTAAAAAAAACTTTTGAAACAATTAATGGAAAACTCTTAAGTTCAAAAATATGTAACATCAGTGTAATAGATACACCTAAATAGATATATCTCCTAAACGTACTGATTATCCCAGTCCTGATATTTGTTAACATTCAGTCTTTACATTATATGGAATGTTTAAGTTTATAGCATTAGAGTCTACGATAACTGTTTTACGTAGTTTTTTTTTTATTTTTAATAATTTAAACCTGATCTCGAGGATATGCGAGAAGAATAAAATCTTAATTTTGTACTTCTATTGAAACTATTTTTATCTCTTATTTAGCAGGTGTATGGGTTTTATTTAAATTTTCGAATTATTGTCCGTAATATTTCAAAACAGAAAATATATTTAAATGTGCAAACAGTTAAACAAACAAATAAGAAATAACAAAATAAATAACTAATATATCGTAGACCCACTGATCATCTCCAATTGTTTTTGGATAGAACAATAGTACTTTTTCCAATTGGTGAATAATACTTATGCATTGAACCGCCGCTTTTGACCGCCTCGTTGTTCGGGTGACTAGCGTACTCGCCTAACTGCATCGACGAACCGCGAGGCTTGGGTTCGATTCCCAACGGGGGCAGGCATTTGTGTGATGAACATTTAGATGTCTGCATTTCCGGGTCTGGGTGTTTATAAAATTTATTCTGGTATCTATTTAAGTATTTCTATGTAACAGTATCTATGACTAACACCCATAACACAAGCATATAATTTGCTTACTTTGGCGTTAGATTCAATTTGTGTAACTTGTCCAGGGATATTTATTTATTATTATTGTTTATTTATTTATTGAAAAATAGACGTAGTTATGGTTTTACACAAAAACCTGCAGACTAAAGTTAGTTAATACAAGCGAAGGAAGTATTTGGAAAAACTCAAAGTCATAAACGAACGCAAAGCACTGTATAATGTAGATAACGTGGAAATATATCATTTAATATACGCGAGGGACAAATAATATTATCGTAGCGACTGTAGATCATGGAGCAACAGATCACCGCCATTTTGCCAGCTACAAGGGAATGTAAAATCCAATACCTTTTATACAGGCTATCGCCCACAGCTTTGCATACGAACAATATTTTCGTATTTTTAAAGTAATCTTGCATTAGGAATCCTTTTTTTTATGACATTGGAAGGCAAACAAGCAGACGGATTTCCTGATGGTAAGAAATTCACGCCGCCTAGAGACACTAAAGATTGTAATGGTGCGTTGCCAAACAGAGGCCGGGATGTTAGGCGTCGAGCAAAAGTAAGTTTACCGGCTACCTCACCCTCCGAACCGGAACACGTCATGGCGTTATGGCGGCAGGAATAGGTAAGGCGGTGGTACCTATCCGGTTGAGTCACTGCGAAACTCTACCACCTAGTCTTATTTAGGATTTCTCTAGTTTAAACAAAATACTTTGTAAATACGTGGTCTATATACCTACATCAAAAGTGACAGTTGTGGATTACAAAGTCGAAGCACGGTTGTCAAGCTTTGTTCCTGTAGCATACAACGGCAAGCGCATAAGATACGAGTGTATTAAAACTAAGTCATCTCATCTTGTCTATTTCGTCTTACCTATAACTGTGTTAGTAACAAGCGAATTGGTTACAGCTCTTACTAGCCGCTTACTACTACTAGTAATAGTGGCCCAATATTCTTATAAAATAAATATTTTTTTCAATTTTAGTGATAATACTAGCTATTCCCGCGAACTTTGTTCCGCCCGTTCAGTTTGTATGGGGAAAATTAAAAATGTCCTTTTTCCCAGTTTCCTCAAAATCGAACAGGATAACATGTATCCTTTGTCCTTCTCCTGGTTAGCTACCTCCCCACCAATTTTCAGCCTAATCGGTTGAGCCGTTCTTGAGTTATAAATAGTGTAACTAACACCACTTTTTATATATAGATTTATATATATAGATTACTAGTACCCTGATGACCGACCGAGTTTTGCTCGGTATTTTTTTTCATAAATTGTGTTTTTTGGAAACGATATTTAAGTACAAATTACATACTAATAAAATGACGAAATATTAATAATATTTTTCGATCTTACCGACAGAATAATGAAAAATATGAACTGGTTATTCAAAGAAAAAAAAACATGCGTGCTATTATGTTGATATTATATTAAAAACAAATACTTATTTTTTTACAAAAATAACATAAAATTTCTTAGCAAATACTTATTGACTTCGTGCCTTTTAACAACTCCATCTGCTGGAACAACTTTATTGCTCACAAAAAATAGTATTATTATTCGCCAATAGATCGGGAAGAGTCATATTTTTCAGTTTAAACGCGAATAAAATTACATTTTCTAAAAAAGAATTCCTAGCTAGATCGATTTATCGCCCCCGAAACCCCCTACATACTAAATTTCATGAAAATCGTTGGAGTCGATTCCCAGATTCCAATTATATAAATATATA
>NJDD01005556.1:28241-52382 GCA_002245505.1 Calephelis nemesis
CGAGCAAAAGTAAGTTTACCGGCTACCTTACCCTAGGAACCAGAACACGTCATGGCGTTATGGCGGCAGGAATAGGTAAGGTGGTGGTACCAATCCGGGCGAGTCGCTGCCAAACTCTACCACCTAGTCGGATATCACGGTGTTAGTGATGGTAAGCTTATGCTCGCCTTTTACGAGCTGCCTGGCAAGGAAGACAGATGGTCTATTCTACAAAGGAGCCCGGACCAACACGGGGGAAAAATTAGATAATGTTCCGTACTATTATTGACACAGATTTTTTTTGGTTTTGAAATTTAATACGAAGTTTGCAAGAGTACGGACAAAAATCCTTGTAAACTGTTAGCACCTATTAGCGAAATACTGTTTTTTATTTTTGGATTTATTTAGAGAAATGTAATTAATTATTTTCGTAATATAAAATAGTTAGTTTTTAAATATTATAATCACGGAATACCGATAATTTTATTGCAACATAAATTTTGGATATTTATCATTGTAAAAGGAAAATAAATTGGAACTTTTCATTTAAAACTAAAATCGTTGCGTCGCTATCTATGGTTTTCAATTAAATTGGTTTTCAATTGGCTAAAATATGGGCCAATGGTTAATCGATGTTATGCTAGAGAAAAACAATGTCAAAATGCTGTTGAGTTTAAGGTCATTGGAAGTGTTGTGTGTCGCGATATATGCCCGGTTCCTATATTCAAAAAACGAGTCGTTTTGATTACGGATGGTAGTATTTTGTGCGCTTAGTAAGATTACTAACAACGGTTGCTCGTTTCCGACTATTGATTCTAATCATTTTTTGAAAATATTGGTAACGCTCCGTTACTTTTGAACAAACTACGAATGGTTTAGCTGGCGGATTACGATTCGTTGATTATAGGAACCGGGCAATAGTGTCCTGAGTAGATATTGATTCTCATACTAAAGGAGAAAAACTAGGAGAGTTTACATTCTCATCTGTCAGTAATTCCACTTATTTAAAATTGCTGCTCGCCATCGGCTCGCAGTTCCACCATGACCGTATTGTATCATAAAAGTATCTTCACACCTATATCCCCGAAGAGGTAGGCAGAGGTACAACGAAGGCACCCACGACTAGCCGAAGATACTAAGTCCCATAATGTGATAGGTGGCAAGCCTATCGCCAACCGGGCACGTTTCCAATCCCGACCAACATTTTTTTTTATTAAAAATTAGAAAAATCCAATTTTCTTTTTGTTGCCCGGCCCGGGATTCGAACCCGAGACCTCATGCAGTCAAGTCCAACACCCGGACCGCTCGACCACAGAGGCGACAAAGTGTATCCTATATGAACTTAAACTAAAAGAGTGAAATTTTTAAAGTTGATAGGTCAGTATGATGCACATCTCACCTTTGGTAAGTGATGTAATCAAAGATATTAAGTCAGTTTTTTTAAATTGATACTAAGCCTATTCACTCTTGATTTGAAAGTATTCATTCAGAAATACTTCGTTATGAAGTGAATTCCAATAATTTCCATTTCGAAAGATGAAGGAAGAATGAAACCTTTTGATTCTGGTACGTGGAGTATCGACCAAGTGGGGATGATAATAAAATTGTCGCCTCTGTGATTTAGAGATCACAGTTCTCCGGGCCCAGGTCAAAAACAAAAATAAAAAATAGAAAATGTGTATTCTCAATTTTGTAATAAAAATAACGTTGCCCGGGATCGGATATGTGCCCGGTTGGCGATAAGCTTGCAACACATAATATTATGAGACTTAGTATCTTCTCTCTCTCTCTCTTGGCTCAATCTACCTTTTCGGGGATTTGGGCGTGAAGATACTTTTATAACAAAAAAATTGCTAGTATCTCATACAAATACGAGCATCTATAACTTAAGTATCAATATCAATAGATAATATAAAAATCGTAGGGTAATTAAAATATTTCACCCGGAACGAATAAAAGTTGGTAATAAGGCAATCCAATTATAGCTGACGTACAAACATTCGGGAAGGGTGTCGCTGCAGTGGAGGAACGAAAGTGTAGTTCATTAGTACAATGCCGTAGTTTCCGAACGATATATTTTTATTATCACTCCCTACACTAGTCGGATACACAAGCGCTATCGTCTCGTACTAATAATGAATATCAAATTTCGTTAATTAAAGAATTTCGAAAATAAGGTTGTATTTTGTCCTGTTGATATAAAAATGAGTGAGCGATTAAATAATACAAAAAATGTAATTTCTAATCTTAATTGGAAAAACTATAGTAGTAAAATAAGTATGAGAAGTGAGTTACGCGCGGTAAGCCTAAAGACCTAATGGGAAGTAAAAGTTTATGTATTAGACATATGAGCGTAATAATCATGTCAATTAAAATTATATGTGTGTAAAATTCATGACATTACTCTGTAATCTATATACTAATACGTGATGCCAAAACTTTGGACCCCTTTTTACGAAAATCGCGCGGACGCAGGAACATTAAATTTGGCACACTTATAGTTTATGTGTAGGAGAAGTGTAGAACGCTAATATTTTTCAATAATATTTCTTATAAAGTACATTTAGTTTACGGTAGATAGGGATAAATTAATATATATTCTAAAAAAATTTTGTATTAATAAATAATCATGTAATCAGTTTAATAAACTGTAAATAGTAAGTAAGTAATTAAACTAACTAATTTGATTAATAACTATTAAAATATTTGCACACCACAAGTTGGTAGAATATGTAGAAACACCTAAATAATTTTGTAACACTCATATTCCGCAAATAAATATTTTTCTTTTTCTTTTCTTTTCTTAAATCAATAAATAAAATATTACCTACACTACCATGCATTTGACCCACACAAACAAATATATTTATGATAACGATAACAGATCACAGATGGCGCACTTATATGTTTAGAAACTAAGTAGTTGGTCTTGAAAAATGAAGATGGCGTTATTATCAACAAGATATAAAAATGTATTATGGTCGAATTTCGACAATAGGGCGACCACTAGTATTTACAAATACATACAAATTCTATTAGATTTAGACTTCATTTTATGTTTCTTGTTTACGTGATTTTTATTGTTAAAGTTATCGCCCGCAAACTTGGCGGTTGATTATCGCGCGGCCGGCGGTTGCGGTTAAATAATTAGTACAAATAGTATAAAATGGTCGCCCGCCAAGCGACCGCAGAGCGTGCGGTCGCAACCCGCCGAGGCGGCGGCAAGCAGGAGATCGCCACCCGCACGATTGACGGGCAGACTACCGCTCGCGGGAACCGCAAACAACCGCAGGCGCTGCGGGCGAAAATCGTGTCTACATTCTGCGGGCCCGCAACCGCCGCGGGCGCGGGTAAAAATCGCGCCATGAGTTCGTAGTTTTAGTTTGCCTTTCGTACTCACAATTTTTATTTGTGTACCTACAATAAAGTTTAAATAAAGTATCTTTACGCCCATATCCCCGAAGAGGTAGGCAGAGGCACAACCGGGGCACCTACGACTAGCCGATGACACTAAGTCCCACATTGTTCCGGTTCGGAGGGAAAGGTAGCCGGTAAACTTACTTTTACTCGAGGCTTAACATCCCGGCCTCTGGTTGGCAACGCACCATTACCACCTTTGGTGTCTCTAGGCGGCGGGAATTTCTTACCATCAGGAAATCCGTCTGCTTGTTTGCGTTCAAATGACATAAAAAAAATGTGATAGGTGGCAAGCCTATTGCCAACCGGGCACATATCCAATCCCGAGCAATATTTTTTTAATAGAAAATTGGAAAACCCAAATTTTCTTTTGCTGCCCGACATCACATTTATTACTACTGTTATGTAATCGCAAATTTATATCTAGCTTTATTCTAACCAAGAATACAAACTAACAACTCTGAAAACAATTTACATGGTTGAGGCCGAGACTGGGTCGATTTCCATATCTAATTAAATTGTGGACGAACTTTGTCCGCAGGTGCGACCACTGTGCAGCCGTGAGATGGTTCTGGGATTGCAACCCTCTCACTTGATAACTTGTTGTTTTAACAGGAAATCATCTGCCATTTTTAAACTAGCTGGCTTTTTGATAAATGCCGCCGTCTGGATGTTTTTTTTTTATTTTTTTTATAATATTGGAAGGCAAACAAGCAGACGGATTTCCTGAAGGTTAGAAATCGCGCCACCTAGAGACACCAAAGTTTGTAACGGTGCGTTGCCAACCTGAAGCCGGGATGTTAGGTCTTGAGCAAAAAAGTAAGTTTACCGGCTACCTTACCCTTCAAACTGGAACACATCATGACGTTATGATGGCAGAAATAAATAAGGCGGTGGTAACAATCCGGGTGAGTCGCTGCGAAACTCTACCACCTAGTCAGATGTCACGTTAATAGTGACGGTAAGCCTATGCTCGCCTTTTACGAGCTGTCTAGCAGGAAGGCAGATGGTCTATTCTGCAAAGGAGCCCGGACCAATAAGAAAAATGTGTGAACTTACTTTCAACTGTTTTGTTTTGTAAGCTAAACCCATTTTAAAGGTACCTTTTTAATTATACAAATAAATATATGAATATTTGATAATCCATACAATTAAAAACAACTTTTGCTATTTTTGTAAGCACTCCCGAGCATAGCTACCGAACAAAATTCCTGTATGATAGATACAAAGTTCTCAACCATGATGTCACATTTGGGTACATTTTTTTGTTTAGAGCGTTTTTAGTCAGTTCAAAAATATGATTTTGAAGTTGCAATATCTCGAAGAGTTTTCGGAATATCTGAGTGATTTTCTCAACGATATTTCTATTACTATGAGGTCATTTTATTAACAAAAATTGTAATTTATCTCAAAAAAAGTTTAAAAAAGGTATCTTCACGCCCATATCCCCGAAGAGGATTATCTAATTATTGTATAAATTAGTTTAGTATTAAGAAGATGAAGATGCAAGTACGTATATTTCTTGGTTTCTTTATTTAAATCATCAAAAATAATTAATATCAATAATTCACATTTACGTAATTTTATTGTAAACAATGATCGTTTTTTAAATTGTGTAACTTCTAATGTAAATGACATAACTTATCAAAATAATTAATAAAAGGCACATAATTGTAATGATTTACAGTAAAAAATAACTTGTAAGTACAATTGTTTTTTAGTTGTTAATCAATATCTAATTATGTTTGGAAACGTTCGCAGTTCAAGGTAGATAAGGTAAATTCTGGTTGCCGGGGAGTTTGTTTTGCCGTTTCTTCTCCTAACTAGATAGGTTTGGAAAAGGTGGTAGCTAAGTTAAAAAGTTAAACCTAATAAAATTTTTAAATTTTGTTTAAATATTAATGATACGGTGTGTTATAATTCTAAATAAAAAAATAAAAAATATTTACACATCACACAATGTGGTAGAATATTTGATTTAAACGAATATTTTATGTAACAACTTCTTACACAACTTCAGCAAATAAATAAATTTCATTTCATTTCAAGGAATAGATATTGACTACTACAAAAACTATTTACTTGCTTTAGAGTGATGCTGGGTTTATTCTGTATCGAATTAATTTGTGGGCAAACTTTGTCCGCAGGGTACCACCACTGTGCTACCGTGATATAGCTCGGTAGATTAATTCAAGTAACAAAACTGCATTGAAATTGTGACTATTTTGCGCTAAAATTTATCTTTAACTGTATATTTTAATGTCTTTCTAAACACCTTTAAACATTCGTAAACTTTTTCTTTATTTTTGGTATAAGTACATAATTGTAGCATAAAATTAAATTTTATACATCTTAATTGGATAACTATCGGAAAACGTTTCCTCTGCAACTTAACACTTTATTTAGGACCTGTATAAGTACTCCATTGCGACCTGATATTCACCAATGCCACTATAGTTTTTTAGTAGCACTTTAGTTTTTACCTCAGTTAGAAGCATATGCTGAGAAACTTGAGTTTTTATAAAAGTGCTAAAGTCTGGGCATGGCATCTTGTCATCGGATCTTGCACTATAAGATTGTTCGTATTGAAACGTTTACAAATGATGCGTGTATTATAAATGTATACTTGTTCATATCATCCGTGAGAAATAAAAACCAAATGTAGTTTAACTTACAATGATACTCTTAATATACACAGTAATTAGATAATTTTACTTAAATATTCTTAAGAATTTCCCAAACTCTAGTTCGACCACGACTCTACCGCTACGGAAACCACACCTGAAATTTTACTTAATATTTTAAAGAATTTACGTAAATTTTAAGATTAATAATTTTAAACGTGACAAATATGTATATTGAAATGAAATGTACTCACTTAATTTTTTATTACACAAATTACTATTATTACAGACTACAGTAAATGATCGGAGTAAAAAAAATATATCTTTACGTCCACATCAGGCAGAGGTTAAACCAGGGCACTCACGATTAGCCTAAGACATAAGTCTATCGCTGATCGGGCACATATCCACTCTCGGGCAACATTATTTTTATTAGAAACTTGAAAATATACATATTTTTTTATTGCCAGACCCCGGAATCGCACCCGGGATCTCAAAAAGTCAAGTCCACATAGGCGATAGAATAAATAAACAATATATAATAATTATAATAAATAAAGTATAGAATAATTTGTATAGAAATCGTCAACCGGCCACATACCAAATCCCAGGCAACATTATTATTTTTATTAGAAAATTGAAAAACACATTTTTCTTTGGTTACCCGACTTAAGAATCGAACCCGAGACCTCATGAAATCAATTCCAATGCCGGGAACATGTTGGCTACATGTGGTATTCTGCAAAAACAAAGTTGTTTTTATTCCTGTTGATGTCATTGAACAACTGCTTTTATTTTTTTGATATTTAAAAGCATATCAGCTGTATTGAAAGGGAAGTTGATCCTCTTGATACAAGTTTAGTGACTACTCTTCCCTTTAAACTAAAATTTCGCTGAGATGACCGCAAAAATTATAACGGTTACGATAAGAAAACGGTGTTAACAATCCAAGTAATTGGTCGCAGAAATGTACCAAGTCACAAGGGTAAATTTCAGAATGTATAGACATTAGGACCACTTGCACATTCCCGGGTTACATTTGAAATTTAGTTAAACTGTCAAATATAAGGAGATAAACCCTAGTTGAAATGAAAACTTCTCTAGCGTTGCTCACTTTTTTGGAAGGGGTAAAAACTTCTAAACTCGCGTCAGGTCACGTGGATCTGATTCGTAATACAAAAATTCGTGAGATGGCACAGGGCGCTTGCGTGAATGTTCGTGTTGTCATGTTTGTGTATTATATTACATAAATTATATTACTTTCATACTGAAAATGAAAGCAATTCGTGCAAAATTATTTCCTAACCATTCCAAAATATCAAAAATGTACAACGTTATTATTCAAGTTTTCACTTCTGCCGGCACTCCCGCTGTACAACCCGTCTATTTATTGTATTATATATTATTATATTACCTATTTTTATTGTATTATATTACATAAATGATATTACTTTCATACTGAAAATTAAAGCAATTCGTGCAAAATTATTCCCTAACCATTCCAAAATATCAAAAATGTACAACGTTAATGTTCAAGTTTTCACTTCTGCCGGCACTCCCGGTGAGCAACCCGTCTTTTTACACGTTGATTCAGTGTTAAATACTTAACCCAGGAACGTGCAAGTGGCTTTTCTGTATCCTCTTTATCACTTTTCATTTCTGTCAGTTTAAAATTCAACTTTCAAATAATATTCCAAAGACTAGCAATAAACGTAGAGCAGCACTATGGATTTACGCCATTTATAGGTTGGAATGGCCGTGCAATCGTGGAGATAGTACCAATCGATGCACTGCTCATTACGCCAGCAATTCAATTTCAAGAGGATAAGCGGACGCAGTTACCTTAATGTTGATGAGGGATGGTTAGTGCCAGACGCGATGTAACTTAATGGGATTCAATGATCATAATACAAACTTTTCTGCCAATAATGCAGAGGTTTTTGGAATTAGTCACTATTTGATCGCGCGTCATTTTTACAAGTTATTTTGATGATATGTCGTAAAGTCTCGTAAAAATATATTTTGGATCAGAGTTTTACCCTTATATATATAATATAAAGGTCGATGTGGGGGTATTGCTCTGGGTCCTCTAAATACTGGTTATAGTGATATTTAGTTCAGAAGAGTGCGTGGTGACAGCAGCACGCGAGGGGATCTACGCGTGTGAGTTATTGCGTTATGGTCTTAAGGGCATTAAGTCCTATAGACTTCCACATCTTTTTAATTTTGGACATCATTTCTTTTCTGTAAAAAACAGGTTGTAAGCTTCTCTGTTATACGTCTCCAAGTGAACCGTATAGAGTTCTGGCTAACATTGCACGAGGCTTGTATATATTGTATGTGTTTTTGCATAATGTATCTACCGTAAGAAAATATCATACTACATCTATTAGAGACTGTTACCTCTTACCATCAGAGAGTTAGTATAACTTATGAGATAAAAAACAAGTATTTGTATAACCCTAAGATAATACTAAGAATATGTACTGGCAATAGACAAAACACCGGCAGTGGGGACAGAGCATTTGCATAGCAAATTGTACTGGTCCACCGCGGTCCCTGGCGGTTCTCGTAAACATGAGTTAGGGATGTTAGCGACAAGCGGCCAGTTTACATTTTATGTTTATTTGCAGTGATGTGCTCTGGGCCTTATTTTATTCTACACTGTTTGTATAACAATATTTCTAAATGTAATGTTTTTTTTTCTAAATGTCTAAAAGAAAAACTCTTGAATTTCGTGCTACACATATCTGTGGCATATTCATAGGTCTCCAAACTAGAACACGATTGTGGTGAAAACTAAAAGAATGAAGGCACGTATAGAAAAAACGGTAGTCTTCTTCATAAGAAGGTAAATACCCGTGTTGGCCCGAATCTCTTTTGTAGAATAGGTCACCTACCTTCCCTCTAGTCAGCTCGTAAAAATCGAGTTAAGGTGAAATGTTACCAACAAGACCACTGGTGGAGTGTTGGTTTGCAACTTTCCTGGGTAGTGATGCACTGTCTTACCTAACTTCTGTCACCATAATGGCAATGTTATATTTCAGTCCATAGGGCAGGGTAGTTGGTAGACTACTCTCTTTGAACGCATCGATAATAATGCAACTACAATATCAATAGTCATATTTTTAAATGAAGAAACACTTGTGCTGTTTTACGATTCGAGGAGTTTAAGTGATTTATCTCTAATGCCATAATGGTATTTTTTTTTAATTAAGATTTCATGTTGTGCGCAGTCAAATGCTTTAGACAAAACACCAAACACGGTATCTTGTGAGTTCTCCCAGTCTCGAAACACATGTTCAATCAGCTTAACATTAGCATCTGTAGTCGAACGTCCTTTTGTGAAACCATATTTACTAGGTGGTAAAGTTTCGCAGCGACTCACCACCGCCTTACCTATTCCTGTCGCCATAACATTATGATGTGTTCCGGTTCAGCGGGTAAAGTAGCCGGTATACTTACTTTTGCTTAAGATCTAACTCAAGTTGGCAACGCACCATTACCACCTTTGGTATCTTTAGGCGGCGGAAATTTCTTACCATCAGGAAATCCGTCTGCTTGTTTGCCTTCCAATATCATAAAAAAAATATTGTTTTAAGTTCATTAAATAAAATTGACTAAAATGCTCAACCAACTTTTAAATATTTTTTCAAATATTTTACTTAATGTTGGAAGAATAGAAACTGGTCTGTAGTTAGTAGCTTTTTTTTGAAGTGGAATGACTTCACTGTGTTTCATTAAATTAGGAAAACTACCCTGAGTTATGCATCTGTTGAAAATAAGAGCTAAATATGGAGCAAACCAATCTATGATGGCATCAATTACTTTTACAGATAAGTCATACAAATCTAAATTTTTCTTCATTTTTAAGGATTTGAAGGTTTTGATGACAATGAAAGAATCCACAGGTGTGAAACAAAAGCCAACGTTACATTTTGCAACGTGTTGTGTTAATAAAGCTTCATCCTCTGCAGAAGAAGATTTCAATAATCTACTCAAAAAAGAGGAACATTTATAAAAAAAAAATCTTTAAGAGCATCCGCAACTTCCCGTTTTGCAGTTAACACAATCTGGTTAACATTCAATTTTATGTTGGGATTCCGAATGTTTAGTTTGTCAGTTTCTTTTTTTATGACTTGCCAAATAGTCTTCATAATGTTAGTACTATTTTTTATTTTATTGCTTACAAAATTAGATTTAGCTTGTACACAAACTTTTTTGGAAATTTTTGAATTACTTTTAACATGTTTAATGATACTTTCATTACTATTTTTTTTATTACACAACATATTTAATGATACTTTTATTACATACTAGTATTGATTTTTTTTATTTGTAAAGGTCGAAAAGTCTTTGTCGACTTTTATGAATTCCAAGAGTAGCCCATTCACCAAATTTTTTGGATTTGGTATCAATATCCTTTGAAAAACTAGGTAATTTTTCTATTACACTGTCGCGATAAAGATTAAGTTTATTTTTCGTAATAGCTTTGCAAGTAATGGTTTTCTTTACTAGTTTTGTCAAGGTATATAATACATCCATACATCCATTAATTCAATGTGTTGTTCTGAAAGCTCATATTTTAAACTGGCTACTCCATTTATAAGAGCCTTCATTTCAGCTTCATTGTCATCTCTTTCGAGTAGTAACTGATTATTTAAATCATTTTTATTTTTAAGTTCTCTAAGAGCTATATTTAGTTTTTCTTCCAAATCACGAACAATGTTCTTGCGGTTCATCATATTATTTTTGATATTAAAATACAAAAATTAAAGACATAGTAAATTGGGAACTTTGATTTTTTTAAAGTAGCAATATTTTACAGAGTTGTCAATACAAAATAGCATTTGACGATAACACTTTCTATTACAAATGTCACTTCCTCAGCTGTCACATATTCTTTGTCAAATAGCTGCGTATAATGAATTATAAAAACAGTGTGAATTTCTGTCGTACAGTTAAAATTTTAAAATGTAACGTTTTTCTTGCAGTCACAATTTAGGTAAATGAACCATATCTTGGTTATTTTTAAAAAGAAGTTGTGTGTGGTTCAATGTAAAAGCGATTAAGCTATTTCAATACAACTCATGATAAAAATTCCAATTGTTTAATCCTTTGTCAGTAAATAAGCAGTATCTTCCTCCAGGTACCTAAATATTAAGTTTTTTATTTAAAGTTGACGACACATAAACAAGATAACACTCGTAGCGATAAAAAACATTACTTTTAATACTTTTAGCCACTTTCTACGCTATAAAACTTTTATATTTAAACTAGCTGTCCCGGCGAACTTCGTTCCACCCGCTCCGTTTGTATGGGAAAATTTTAAATGTTGGTTTTCCTAGTTTACTCGCAGTTTTTTCCTTATATTTTACCTTTTAAACCTTCCCTGGACTTCTACAAATAATTCAAAAACAAAAGGAGACAAATCGGGCCAGCCATTCTCGAGTTTTAGCGAGACTAACGAACAGCAATTGATTTTTATATATATAGATAATAAGTTATTTAATTTTTTATGTACATGTTTGCGTTAGGAGTAAATAGTATCTACAGGCCGCTGTTATCTTTTAGGAGAGCCATGCGATTGTTGACTTTTTTATCCTTTAAAAAAACAATCTGCTCACTGCTTTTTTGCATAGAAACCAAGTCTGCTGAGTGTTGTATTGCTAAGTACCACCTACTCTAGTTAATTGACTTGTTTAGTGAAATAGACCATCAGTTTTAATTTATACGCCAAAGTTTATTTCGCATAGGAATATGTAATCCACTAATTTGGACCAAAAAAAGTATCTTCTCGCCCATATCCCATAATCCCCTTGATTTACTTGATTCACTGTTTTTAACCTACTCAAAAAAGGAGGAGGTTCTCAGTTAGACTGTAAGTAAGTATATTCACGCCCATATCGCCAAACAGGTAGGCAGAGACACAACCAAGGCACCCACGACTAGCCGAAGACACTAAGTCCCACAATGTGATAGGTGGCTAGCCTATCGCCAACCTGGCACATATCCAATCCTGAGCAACATTTTTTTAGAAAATTGGAAAACTCAAATTTTCTTCTCGTTATCCGATGAGGAATTCGAACTCGGAACCTCATACAGTCAAGTCCTACACATGAACCGCTAGACCACAGAGACGATTATTTTATTTCGATTAAGTGTTGGTCCGGGCTCCTTTGCAGAATAGAGCATTTGCCTTTCTTGCCAGGCAGCTCGCCGCCATAACGTCATGACGTGTTCCGGTTCTGAGGGTTAGGTAGCCGGTAAACTTACTTCTGCTCGAGGCCTAACATCCCCGCTTCAGGTTGGCAACGCACCATTACCACCTTTGGTGTCTCTAGGCGGCGTGAATTTCTTAACATCAGGAAATACGTCTGCTTGTTTGCCTTCCTATATCATAAAAAAAATACTGAATAAATTGTGCACAACCCACGAAAATTGACTAATTTCGCTCAATATACACACAACACTCAACAATCATGAAATAACTACAACAATTTTTCTCTCGATGACTCCAAAACTCTAAAAATGTGTTATTTTTCTTTATCTAACTTTAACTTATACGCCACCCTACGAGTATGTGCCCTTGGTCATAATTACCAAAGGTAAAATGGAAAAAGTTGCTTTTTGGCATCAAGTTAGGTTTTGTACACAGGTTTTACTGCAATACAGAATTAAAGCCAAGATCGTAATCATCAGCTGGAGGACGTCCACTGCTGGACATAGGCCTCCCCCAAAAAGCGCCGCAAGTCACGGCCACCAGCCCCTATAACCAGCGACTCCCCGCGACTTTGACCAAATCATCAGTCCACCGGGTGGAAGGTCATCCAACGCTACGTCCTCCGGTGCGAGGCCACCACTCGAGAACCTTTCTACCCCAGCAGTTGTCGGTTCTGCGACCAATGTGGCCTGCCCATTGCCACTTCAGCTTGCTGACTTTCTGGACTACGTCGGTTACTCTCTTTCTCTTGAGGATCATATTTCGTAGAGAAACACCGAGCATAGCTCTTTCCATAGCACGCTGAGCGACTCTGAGCTTATTTAAGGGGCCCAAATTCAACGGCCAAGTATCCATACGTCCAACGGTCCATATGTAATCACCGGTAACACACACTGGTCAATGATATCAAATAAGTATTAACGCAAAGATATCAACAAGCAGTAACGTAATCTTTCAAAATAACTAATATTTGACTGCACTAAACCTGTTCTGTCTTTATCTTTTGATTTGTGAAGTGTTAGCTAAATATGCAACAATGCTAGCCAATAAAAAACTTTACGATGAATGATTTCAAACAAACCACCATCGGCCGCTCATTGGACTTAATAAACTAAATTATTACATTAATGCTGTATACATGTATTTCCCCCGTGTTGATCCGGGCTCCTTTGCAGAATAGACCATGTGCTTTTCTTGCCTGGCAGCTCGTAAAAGGCGAGCGTAGGCTTATCATCACTAACACCGTGACATCTGACTAGGTGGTAAAGTTTCGCAGCGACTCACCCGGATTGGTATCACCGCCTTACCTATTACTGTCGCCATAACATTATGATGTGTTCCGGTTCGGAGGGTAAAGTAGCCGGTAAACTTACTTTTGCTCGAGGCCTAACATCCTGACCTCAGGTTGGCAACGCACCATTAACACCTTTGGTGTCTCTCGGTGGCGTGAATTTCTTACCATCAGGAAATCCGCCTGCTTGTTTGCCTTCCTATCACATAAAAAAAATACATAACTTGGTGATAGAGTGCTGTGAAGCAGCTCACCCGACCTGAGACCACCTCTTTATCTATTACTACTTCTATGACACTAGTGTTCGCCTTTGTTATGTTCCTTGATGAAAATACCCAGAAGATTAAGTTCTCGGCTATGAGTTAACTAGGCATTAACAAGATAATATTATATGACTGGTATCACTAACAAACTGTTATTTAGTGTATAAAGGTGGACTTCTCACCAGTCGACCTAACTTTATTTGAAATAATAATTAAATGGGGTGCAAAGAAAAAAAAGACTAACTAAACATTTCCAAATATATTTAAACTTAATTTTAGGTAGCATAATAAATACATAACAACACATTTATACCAAGAAAAATACTTAACATAACATTTCAAAATATTACACGAAAAATACGTATTCTATAAACATATATTTGTGTGTGTTGTGTGTATTTGTGTATATATATACAAATGTACATCTACATAAATACTTACGAAAAATAAACAATTAATAATATCTGACAACACTCCTGTGATAAATAATTAAAAAGGGAACGTTTGAGGAAAAACTTATTTAAGCTATTTCTGATATCAACAGGAAAAATGTTCCAAAAACGAACAGCTTGGAAAATGACTATTACTTTTGTGATATCTTTAATCAAACTTTTCATAAAGAAAGCTACTGTAAAATCATTCACATAAATCTATCCTTAAATAGAATTTGCAGTTACAAAAGCAATTTTCAAATACATTGTGCATTGTAAAATCAAAGTACAACGAAGTAGTTCCGATTTCCGCTCACAGATGTCGTCGTTCTAAGGTTCGTTTCTGCGTGCAATCACAGCCTCTACCACGAATTCGGCCTTTCCGGCCTTTATTTCGAATTGAAATCAGAGTCCTTTGTAGCTTGGTATAGCAATTTACTAGATACATTTGCGTGACGATGTGGAACTTCTCTATGTTATAATCTAAGTCTAGAACAGAATGATATTTATGTGTATAGACTTTTTTGTATACCTAATGCTATTTAAACGAATTCAATCGAGTTTTATCAAAGTCATCCAATAAACTAAAGTAATAGAAAAAAAAAAACAGAGAAAGTTATAAAGTTCTCCCCGTGTTGGTCCGGGCTCCTCGGCAGAAAAGACCATCTGCCTTTCTGCCAGGCAGCTCGTAAAAGGCGAGCATAGGCTTATCGTCACTAACACCGTGACATCTGACTAGGTGGCGTAGACCACCGCCTTACATATTCCTGCCGCCATAACGTGTTCCGGTTTGGAGGGTAAGGTAGCTGGTAAACTTAATTTGCTCGGGGCCTAACATCCCGACCTCAGGTTAGCAACTCACCATTAACACCTTTGGTATCTGTAGGCGGCGTGAATTTCTTACCATCAGGAAATCCTTCTGCTTGTTTGCCTTCCAATGTCATAAAAAAGATATTCATTAGTAATTTACAAACTGACATGCAAACCTTTTATTAGGTAACAAAAAATATACTCATCACAAGGCGTAACTCATAAGTAGTACATTTTATAATTTCTATATTTTTTTTAAACGACTTCACATGATTTTTTTGTTATGTGAAAGGACAGCGAACAAGTGTACGGGTCTTCTGATGACAAAAATTTTTTGGCCGGGATATTAGAACATTTGTGTAAGTCTACCGACTAACCTATTTTTCAGACCAAAATATGACGAAATTATGACGACAGGAATTGATAAAGCTGTGTATCCTTACTCGGGCTAGTTGGTGCGCATTCCTTTAACACCACTAAGTATATCTAAGTGTTTATTTACATTTGCTATTTATTTAAATATGTTCTGAAAGGAAAAAGCAAATAATAAATAATAAATAAATATCACTGGACAACTCACACGAATTGAATCTAACCCCAAAGTAAGCAAATTATATGCTTGTGTTATGGGTGTTAGTCAACGATACTAATACATAGAAATACTTAAATAGATACCAGAATATATTTAATAAACACCCAGACCCGGAAATGCAGACATCTAAATGTTCATCACACAAATGCCAAAAATCACTCAACCAACGAGGCGGTCGTTACGTATTAATGATACGTTATAATACTATATTATAGATAATACGTTATTAATGTGGCCTAACGGTCCGGCATTGGACTTGACTTCTTGAATCCCGGGTTCAAGCCCTGGGACGGGCAATAAAGAAATTAGAAAATGTGTATTTTCAGTTTTCTAATTAAAAATAAAGTAACGTTGCTCGGGATTGGGTGTGTGACTGGTTGGCGATAGGCTTGCCACCTATCAAATTGTGGGAATTAGTGTCTTCTCGTGGATGCCCTGCTTGTATCTCTGTCTATCCCTTAGGAGATATGGGCTTAAGATACTCACTGTACGTAAAAAACACGGTTACTTTTGCTGTCGATCATAGAAAGTTTAATGCCAGAATATTTAAAAATAATTGATTAATACAGAATCAACTTTAAGAAAATGAAATAGGAATTGTTATTGCATTAAAAAAAATATTTTCGTTATTTAGCTAATGTAGAAACAATTTTAATCGACTTGAAAAAGAAGAAGCATCGGATTTCTTTTAGGTTATTTTTCACGCAATTCTTCTGAATAAATTTTAAAACTGAATAGCTTTTTTAAGTTTTAATAACGCAATTTTCATGTACTTAGATGACTTACTAATGAAATTGGATTTATTTTTACGCAGTTTTGTTTAGGAAAAATTAAAATGTTGCTTTTCCCAGTTTCCTCACAATCGAACAGGATAAAAAGTATTATATCTCCTTTTCCCGGTTATTAGCTACCCACCAATTTTCAGCTTATCGGTTGAGCCGTTCTTGAGTTTATATAAATAATGTAACTAGCACCACTTTATTTTATATATGTACATATATTAGATTATTTATTTGAAAATATGTGTGTTGAAAAGTTATTAAAGAAATAATTAAACAAATTAAAATATTCTACCAAATTGCGGTGTAAATATTATGTGCAATTAAAGCATAAATAATTAAGTTTTAGTATTCAAGAGAAATGAATTGTTTATATATAACGAAGTTCATAATTTATCAAAAATGGTTTTAAAAAGGAAGATCATGTTTTAAGATACGATTAACTTATGTACAAACTCAAATAAAAAATAGATAAAAATTAATTTAATATTCCTAATGGTTTTAGTAATTTTCTGACCTTTTGTTTTCAAAATAATGCTACTTATTTTTATTCATAAAACTTATTTAATTATACTAATTTTTCTATAGTCGTTTTAATGAATGTGAACATTAACAGCTCGCCTACTCGTATTAAGCTTCTATGAGCACTGAAAATTCAATAATAGTAATTAAACTTTATGTTGTTATGGTATAATTACGACATTTACTATTGGCAATTAACTGCAATTGTGGTTTTATTATTTTGCCTCGAACCGACAACCCTGTGAACTTTTTTTATGTTAAGGGGTAGCAAATAAAGACACTACTCTCCCGTTGGTTAGAAGCAACAGTCGCCTATAGACACCATAAATGTTACAGGAGCGTCGTTGTCCTGTAGATAGGAATTTATGCCTTATGTGCAAGTCTACGGGTTATATGTGTCAAACCGTTTTAGGGTTTCTTGGTATACAAGAAGCCTTTATTGTTTTTAATATAAGTCTGACAGTCTAAAAATAAATTCAAAAATCATAAGTAGGATAGATTTGCTTGTATTCAATAGGTTTCGAAATTAAGTACAGGTTGAAGTCTATAGACTCCAAAGCTGATCTTCACGGGATATAGTCAGATTAAGGTTAATATCTGGACAGTCTTACGTAATTAAGTTTACCGTTTATTATTATTACTATTATAATTTGGCTTAAAGGGTAGGGTCCCTTTAAGCCAAATTGTAATAGTTGCTAAATATCACTGTTTTCATCACGTAATAAACCATTTTATATTACTAGCTGGTTATACTATATGAGGTGCTGAAGTGGGGACCTCGTACCGACTGCGTAAGACGATAGATAGACGATCTGAAGAGGGTTGAAGAGTGCCGCCGGATGCAGACTTCGTCCGATCAGTTGCTTCAGAAATCTATGTGAGAAGCCTATGTTCAGCAGTGGAAGTCCTGCGGCTGATATAATGGTTTTACTCATTTTCATGTCATAACCATAAATATCGTATCGAAATAAACTCACCACATTTTTTTTCTTCATGAATACCATATCCTGGTATCGATTAACATAACAAAAAATAATTAGCGAAATTATTCTATTTGTTCACGCTTGTTGCGACCAAGAACAACTGAGATTAAATTTTTTATATCAGATAAAATCGGTAGAAGGCCGACATTGAAGATACTCCAGAAGAGATAATTGAAATAATTAGAACCGTTTTCCCCCGTTGATCAGGGCTCCTTTGCGAAATAGACTATCTGCCTTCCTGCCAGGCAGCTCGTAAAAGGCGAGCATAGGCTTACCTGTCACTAACACTGTGACATCCTACTAGGTGGTAGAGTTCACAGCGACTCGCCCGGATTGGTACCACCGCCTTACCTATTCCCGCCACCATGACGTGCAAGGCTTGCCGTTGATGTGTTCCGGTTTAGAGGGATAGGTAGCCGATATACTTACTTACTTTTGCTCGAGGCCCAACATCCCGGCCTCAGGTTGGCAACGCACCATTACCACCTTTGGTGTCTCTAGGCGGCGTGCATTTCTTACCATCAGAAAATCTGCCTGCTTGTTTGCCTTCCATTATGATAAAAAAAACAATTTCTGGTTATTGAACTCATGTAATTACTTAACAAAAAAATAACTTAAAATTAAAATATATTGATTTGCGGACAGAACTTTAGGCGTATCAGTAAAACAGGGAAATTAATTTATTTAGTGAATATGTGTTTTAGAAAATTGTTGCTGTTAGTATACTTAAATATCTGTAAGTATTCCAACATATTACACTATAATACACTAATAGATTGTACTAGGTAACTTAATTTTAATAATTAGTAAATTGACTTTTTTTTTATGTTGTAGGGAGGCAACAAGCAGACGGATTTCCTGATGGTAAGAAATGCCTTCGCCCATAGACACCAAATGTAATGGTGCGTTGCCAACCTGAGACTAGGATGGTCAGCCTCCTGCCTAAGTAAGCAAACCGGCTACCCTACCCTCCAAACGAAACACGACAATGAAGAACATTGTCATTTTGCGGAAGGAATAGGTAAGGCGGTGGTGCCTGTATGTCCGGGCGAGTCGTTACAGGACTCTATCACCTAGTTAAATGGCTAAGATTTTACAACTGCGTAGTTAGCAGTGCTTCTGTAAGCTTCCGATTCCGTAAAGATATCGTGGATACGCTTACTTACAAGCTTACCACGATATCTTTAAACTAAAACACGACAAAGGCAAGCACTGGAGCATTAGTGACAGATTTAGTAAAGAGGTGGTACCAACTATTGTACAGCACTCTACTAGCCTGTATTTTAGATTCTTCGTATAAAAATTATACGTACGAACCAATACAGCATAAAAATTACGTTTTTATATTTATATGATTACAACTAACTAGAAACTTGCTCGCCCGTTATTTGGAAAGTAGTGAAATTCATTTAAAATCATGTGAAGTGTGTATCAACAGACAAATGAACAGCCGTGTCAAATGGTGGTAAACGGACTTCAAAATTTAAATCTAAATATAGTACTTTGTGTTAAGATTTTGTGTATTTAACTTGTAAGGAAAATTCTAGTAGTAGTAGTAGTTTCTAGCAGTAGAAACATCATTCTGAGCTATGTTATTTAAAAGCTAGGTAAAGTCCGTCAATGAAGTAATATAGCAATACATAATATTTATATAACCTTAAAGTTAAACGTAGCTTCTCCGTAGCTCATGCTACGTGGCGTAGGCGTGCTACATGTGAGAAACATTCATCAACGCTCGTCTTACATTATTGCAAAAGTCAGCAGCGTTTTATTTAATTTATAGTAATTATTTGATACCTATGTGACATCTATTCTGTTTTCTCTGGCTTCAAAAGGGGTTATGTATTTTGCATGTACAATTGTACATACATGTATAGTGTGCTAGTGCAATATTTCTATTTGTTAGAGTTATTCTTGTCGCCATAGTGCATAATGTTATCACGTTCTACGTTTGAAAATTAAGGTAGTTGTTAAATTATCCGCACCAATACCGTCTTCGGTGTCTACTAATAGCGTGTGTTTCTTTCGATCCAAAAATTTACCGGTTGTAAACTTTTAAATATTATAACAAACTCACGCTTTAAAAACTTAAACATAAATTATCCATGTATTTAAATGCCTAAGGATTCTTTAAAACCTAAGTACGATTCATGGTATTCGATTTGCCCGAAGTTTTTATATAACTTATTATAGTTCATAAATAAAAAACATATGCTTACAAAAACAAAAAAAACTGGTATGGTTTAGCTATAATAATCCAGTAAAATGTTGGCAGTAAAAGTTTTCAACCGTAGTCCTGGGCTTTAAAATACGTATGGTTCACAGTATCAAGTTGCAGGCGACACACACGTAGACACTAGGTGCCGGCTGCTACATCTATCCTAGACCAACGCTATCAGTTGCTACAGTCTGATTCTGATAGTAAGCCTCAGTGCCATACCGTCGCCGACCCACGTAGCACGCGCTGAAATTTTTGTACCAAGCACTCGAAAAAAGTTTTAATTATAGATTTCTCACGCGTTTCGTAGTAGTAACTTAAATTAGTTTGTAGACTAAAAAGCTGCTCAATTGGTTGTGAAAATGCATGTGTAGGTGTATAGATTAGTTAATGTAATCGTGTTTAAACTTTTAGAGTATATTTATAGTGTAGACTTTGATAAGTGTATATACAAAAACTTTTGACTTTCCGGTTGTGAATTCACGGCGTGAATCACCGGTAAGTAAATGCTTCACAGTTTTTATATTTCTTAGCAATGACGGAATGTTAATTTATTGTCAAAGAAACGAGTAAAGTTTTAGGTTTAAAATACTAAAACCATCTAAGAAATTGACAGCATTAAAGTATTGGCAGTAAAAGTAATATTTTTGGAGAATTATTTTATCAGTTATTTAGACCCACTTATTGTATGAGTATTTAAAGTACTATATGCCTAATGAAACTGACAATAATAAAATTAAGTTCTCAACAGGAACAGCTATTTGTTTTGTATGTATAAACTCTTTTATAAAATCGTAAAAGAGCAGTATTCGTTAATAAAAAAATGGGATATGTACCTACTTTTTTACCAAAACATGTTTTTGCAATGTAATAAATAAATGTATTGAATAAATGAGATTTGGACAAAGCCAGTAATAAATTAAGTTTATTTAACAATAAATGTGGATAAAAATCGTGACACAAGCAATAAAATGTTTAAAATTTCTACTTTTTTTAATAAATATCGTTAGGCGTTGTTCTTTCTTCTCTTGACTGGCTAGTGTTACAAAAGTTGGCATTGTACGGTGATACAATGTAAATAAGTCTCTGTAAATGTAAAAAAGTCTCAAAATTGTATGTTATACATTATGAACCTTACAATTAATATAAATAAGTGGTTTGATTTAAATGTTACAAATACAAATATGTTACAAAAGGCAAATATTTAAATTTATACAAATAAACATTTCATTTGTATAAATTTAAATATTTGCATTCTACAATATGGCAGAATGTGTTGGTAATGAAATTTCTATGTAACAACTTTATGATACATATTACTTAAATTAATAAATGGCAGTTCAACTAGATAGCTGCAGTTTAGTGTAGATTTTGATAAAGCGCCATCTAGTTATTTAAAAAACGACAAAATTCTTAAATGAATTCGAAAAGAAGGATGTGTGTATACATCCTTGTCTTACAAAATTACGTAGTCTTAAAAAAATATTAATAATTCAAATAATAATAAATAAATATTCCTGGACAAGTTACGCAAATTGAATCTAACCCCAAAGTAAGCAAATTATATGCTTGTGTTATGGGTGTTAGTCAACAATAATAATACATAAAAATACTTAAATAGATATCAGAATAAATTTAATAAACACCTAGAACCGGAAATGCAGACATCAGACATCTAAATGTTCATCACACCAATGCCTGCCCCCGTCGGGAATCAAACCCGAGTCTCGCTGTTGGACGATGTAGTTGGGCGTATACGCTAGCCACTCGACCATCGAGGCGGTTAAAACTGTAACCTATAGACAATCACGTCAATTTTGACATTGACGTCAAAATTGTTTCATATCAATTGATTATTCAATAGGTAGCTATTATTTTTTTCAAATCACACAAAAACTAGTCATTTGGCAAACTTCAAGTTGAATTTAGTTAATTTTCAAAGCATTGCAGTAGCAACAATCAAACCGTTTCGCGACGCGGACGGCGAACATCGGCACAACTCTGGAGAAATATTGTTTAAATTTTCATAAATTACCGCACCTTCTTTGTCGCTTCCTTTCCGTGATTGTTCACGTTTCGCGCTATTGTTTGAAAATTTATTTTAAAATAGATGATTCTAGAATTTTCTTAAATTAAAACTTTGTCTATGTTAAAGTAAATTAAAGCTAAAATTACTCTATGTCGCCTCTTTGGTCTAGCGGTTTAGTTGTCGGACTTGACTGCCTTAGGTCCCGGGTTCTATTCCCGGGTTGAAAAAGAAAATTGGGTTTTCCAATTTTCTAAAAAAACATGTTGCTCGGGATTGGATATCTGCCCAGTTGGCGATAGGCTTGTCACCTATCACATTGTGGGACTTAGTGTCTTCGGCTAGTCGTCGGTGCCCGCCCTGGTTGTGCCTCTACCTACCTCTACGGCGATGAAGGGCGTGAAGATACTTACTTACTTAAAATTAGTCTTAAGGCATTATTTCATCAAATATAATTTGTAGGGTTCTCTCCATATGTACTGTTTGTTCAAAATAATTTGCTGAACAACTACCATATTTCATTACAGGGTGTGAAAATTATGTAAAGTTCACCTTTTTAGTTTGATTAAATAAAAAAAAAACAAAAAAATCTGATTTCAATCAATAAATGACTACATTTTTTACAATTTAGTGCAGACTACGGTAAGACTTATCACAAAATCTCCTTTGTAATGGTAGTAAAAATCAAACCAATATCCAACTCTTAAAGTCTGTTTCTTTGATAAGCAACTTTTTGTATGTTTTATAAATTATGTGTCTTAAATTATTTAAAGAAATTCGGGATCATCATGCCGAGTTTTTGTCACTTTGTTTAACCAAAAAGAAATACTCGTTTTAAACAATGAAATTAGACTAAATATTATTCGATGTGGTTGTTGGTGTTTGGTTCAGCCAGTCTAGGCTAAAAATACGAATGACCTAACATTTTAAGATATTTAAGTGGTTTTGTATTTTGTTTCCCAATATTTTGGTTCAGTTCAGACAATATTCAACGATGTATTCACGAATCACATCTAAAAATGTTTCAAAATATATCATGTTTTAAATTTAAAATCATCATAACATATATTCGTTGTACAAACGAAACAATAAGAATTTTACTAGAATTTAACTTCAGAGAGGTCCAACTAAAATTCTGCCAACTGTACGTGAACACTTAAGTTGATTAAATAAATCTATTTACATCGAATGTTGGTAAAATATTTCCAATCCCATAATTTTCGAGTGCTGAATTCCGGGTTTGTAATTTTCATTTCGATTGATATAAATCCATCTGACTGTACGTAATTTTTCATCTTACCAATGTTTACATTTCATTAATGAATATAGAGATTGATTGAAATGCAGAGTCAGCGATGCGTTCACTGTAGGCGGTTATTCTAGAAGGGTTTAATCGCTAAATGGATCCCGTATTTCGGTATATTTTTCATAAGTTCTCTCATGCTTTTGATGGTTTCACATGTTAGGCTCACAAATAGCAAAGTGAACGAGTGCAGTTTGAGAGCGATCAATTCTTGAAGGACGTTTCATGTCTGTGTTTGATAGATATTGATAAAAATGTTACGAGTAAGATGTCTGCGGGCGCGGACTGCAATATTGCGATTGAGTAATTATGTGTACCCAGCCGTTTCCACAATCTGTACATACTTATAATAAAACTGTAGGAAGTAAATTCTGTTTATTGAAGATATTAAAAAAATCTGTCTTTTTCGTTTAAATTTTTTCCAAGTTTTATAGTTTAGAAATTACAGATGAAACAACAAGCAGTAGAAAGTGATCAAACAAATTGAAATACAGTATAATGTAATTGTACAGGTCATCTTGTATATACATTAATATCTTTACGGCAAGTTCCCTTGCGTTAAAAGCAGAGTACTGAGTTCCAGATGAACGAAATTCACCAGGTTGGCTAGTCTACTAATAAAGATGTAATTTGCAACCTTACGTATCTCTTATTAAAAAAAAACAAGTATCTTCATACCC
>NJDD01005556.1:56133-70238 GCA_002245505.1 Calephelis nemesis
TTTGCTCGCCTTTTACAAGCTACCTGGCAGAAAGGCAGATGGTCTATTCTGCAAAGGAGCCCGGACCAACACGGGGGAAAAACTTTGGTTACTGTAGAGTTTGTTTTGTTGTCTCTTCTCCTTACTGGCTAGGGTTGGAAACGGTGGTAGTGTACAGTAGATAGGATTAAATTTAATCTACCTTTTAAATTATTTGAAGAAGCTTATTGAGCATATAAATAAAATACTTATTAAAAATTAAGTAAGTGCTGTGATTTAAATGTTAAAATGTATACAAATTATATTTAACTTCTATAAATTTAATTAAATATTTGCATATCATAATGTGGGAGAATACGATTATTTATTTATTTTATTAATTATTTATTTATTTTATGATATTGGAATGCAAACAAGCAGACACATTTCCCGGTGGTAAGAAATTCACGCCGCCTGAAGACACCAAAGGTGGTAATGGTGCGTTGCCAGCCTGAGGCTAGGAGGTTAGGCCTCGAGCAAAAGTAAGTTTACTGACATTATGATTGCATGCTTAAATATAGTTGTAACAACTTTTTACCATACATGTTCTTAAATTTCGTTTCATTTCATTTCAACTGTTTCAGTATTCCCCGTAACAGATAACACAAGTTACCATTACGTACCGTTTATCAATACGTATAGAAAGTCACGCGTAATTACGAAACCAAAACGATGTGCGCGCTGTATTTTAATTAAAACAATAAATTAAACAGCGCCAACGGTTACGGAGCTATGAATATGTCAAATGGTGTACGACACAGGTCGCCTATTAAGACAATGGCAATGCAGAGGTCGGCAACTATTTCAAACACGAGTGCGCTCCTTTAAACTGCTATACATTTTGTCATTTGTTGGGGCCAGGAAACCATGAGCGAAGCGATATGTTTTCTTATACAATAAATTCTTATTAAAAGTAAATCCCTCACTGGTTTGTCTTCCAAAATAATTAAAATAGCAATAAAATGACATAATACAGAAGAGGTAGGTTACTTAAAGGTCAGCATATTTGGACAAAATTTTACTAAAAAAGAGGCCCCCTGTTAGTCCTGGGCTCCCTTGAATTCAAGTCATCTGGTTTTGATAATGTCAGTGCTTATAGTTGTCGTGTTCCGGTTGATAGGGTAAAAAAAAAAACTAGTAAAGTATCTTACAAGTACCCACTGTATTACCCATGTAAAGTAAATGAAACCCTAATCTCAGGCTGGCAACCACCTTGGGGAGATGTAGATGGAGTAAATTTTTAACACGAGGAAATCTTTTTCTTTCTTTTTGATTATTTGTATTCCAATTACTATACATTTGGTTTTATTTTTTTAGTACGTACATAAAGTTTATTTTGATACGCTTAGTGGCAAAATCTTAAATAATTATTTGAACGGTTTAGAAGTATGGAACATGTGAGTATTATCAGAAATACATCTAACTTAGATTAACAAAATATGTTCATTATATACCTCAATTGTAAAACTAGTGATTGATACTTGTAAATTGAAAATAAAGCTTAAATTGGTCATAATAAATGAAAGAAAGTATGCAATTAGATAAATCTTCATTACGTATCAAATCAATGTAAGTCACAATTATATTAGGAACAAAATAGAACTTTGTCAGACTTATTGTAAATTAAGCGATCTTACGTTCATCACTTTTTAAAAGAAAATAGTCAGCGATTATGCAGTTCAAAACAAATTACTTATAATTAATTACGTCCAAAATTCCCGCCATTCTCGTGGCCACAGGGTTATTACAGACCATACCAAACGCTGGAAGACATATACGATGTGCCCAAAAACTAATTCTAAACAATACACCGCAGCTATAAATAAGAGGAAAGGTTAGGAGTACGGACTCTAAGTGTTACTGAGAGCTTAAAATACCTAGACATTGGACACTAGATTAAATACTTACTCGTTTCTACTTGCAGCGAATTTTGTGGAGTAACATTGTTAGTGCAATCGGAATAGATACAAGCAGAAGTATTGCTAGGTGGTAGGAATGACAAGTCACCTAAAACATTTAAATAGGACCTAACGATAATAGTAGAAATAGTAACGGAAGTGGTGGTTTGTTGCCAATCTGAGACTGTACATTAAACATCCTATTAAATCATAAATGCAAAAGTTTGTATGTTTATTTGTTACTCCTTCACGCAAAAACTGCTGAATCGATTTTCATGAAATTTGGTACACACGTAGAGGGTAACTTGAATTAATACATATAATATTTATCCTAAAACAATGTTCCTGTGAGCTTCAGTTTGTACATTATAAATGAAAATGTAGACGGCAGCATGTGTTTTATACTGTCGCGGCTGAACTGCTGAGATGATTTAAATGAAATTTGATGTGCATGTATTTATGAATCAGATTTCAAAAACACAAAATACTTTTTTTTTTAAAAATCGACCGCATCGATGGGAGATAAAATTTTATATGGAAATAATATTTTATTAGTAACTCAAGAATAATATAGAATTGTTATCAGACGTAACTAAATTACTACTTTTAACCTTCGTTAAACTTCTTCAACTACTTCTTCAAGTGGCAGGTAAACTGCTTAAGTATCTTATATATTCTAACGCCCACTTTTTAAAGCAGTATGCTTGTAGCGCCCCCTTCTTTTTATCTTAACTAAATGACGTGTAGGTCTTGTTTGGAGTTTATTTAAAATTATATACTATTAAAGACTTTTTTAGCATAGAAAACAATAATTATAATGCAACTTTACAATGTCAAGCGTGTCTTTCATTAAAAATCATTATCCTATTTTATCCTATATAATTTATATTCCTACATTAGAATAGGATATAAGTATGGATGTAGTGTAGTCAGAAATTTTTTATTACTTACAGTGAATTTTAAAATATGAAGTAGTTTGAGTTACAAGTAATCCATCGCCTCCCAATTTATTCTAGGTCCCATACTGCCCCCCTCGAGGTCTTGAGTGACCACTAGTGGGTGTTATCTCACACTTTGGGAAAGACTGTTGTTTCGTGTTAGTAATAATGACTATACCAATTTCAGTAGTCTCTGATTGGTTGGATTCGTCTATCACCAAATAAAAGAATGATATTTAAAATGTAAAAAAAGGTAAGAAACTTTAAATGGCTATTTCCTTATATTGTTTCTGACATGAGAGGATTCATGCTGCATCATTGACATGGAGCGACATTCGATCCACGTTACGTAAAACGGAACCAAGACACAAAATATGATGTGTCTATAGTTAAAAATAAATTTTATAAATTGTGACTTTTTGTATAAACTTACCAATTAAAAAATGGACTGGCTCTGTGAAATATTATTTGTATGGACAGAATTTTAACAAAAATTAAGCATACTATTTTGTCCTTTTTGCATTGCTATCTAATTTTTGGTCCAGTTATGGGTTTGTCCATTTTTGCGAAACCAAGTCCATGTAAAAGAAAATGGTAATAATAACGTTAAGTTTTTATGTTGAAAGCGATAACAGAAAAAGAATATAAAATTTACAATTCAATAAAAAAAGATTAGAGAAACAAATATGTGCGCCGTATCTTGGGCAATCTTTGCGATATAGAACCGTACCCCCATATATCTCCCAACCCAATTGAACTGTTTTCTTATCCAGAATTTATTGGGGATGGAGCCGAAATATGGCGGCCAGGTGGGCCCACAATCAACACTATATTATTACCCGTTGTCTGCTATTTCAAATGTCTTAAAAAATGAGATTATTTTTTAAGTTATTAAAGTAAACCAGAAGGTGAATGCACAGATGGTTTAAAATGAAAGTTAAAGTTAGACATTATCAATATTTTCTTACCCCAAAAATATAAATAATTTAAATACGTATTTAAAAAAATAACAAATTTGATGTGACATACTACTAAAATTTGGGAGAGTTTTGATGGGAGAGGAATAAGGACACAATTTTTTTTAATTATTGAATTTCGTGTGTAAATTGATTAAAATTAGTCAATCTTGGTGCGATTTTGTATAAGTTGGTTCAGTTTAACGCACCATTACCACCTTTGGTAAATCTAGGCGGCGTGAATTTCTTACAATCAAGAAATCCGTCTGCTTGTTTGCCTACCATTATCACAAAAAAACGGCAGGTTGCGCTCCGGGAGTGCCGGCAGAAGTGAAAACCTGAATATTAACGCTGCGCATTTTTGATATTTGGGAATGTTTAGGGAATAATTAACAATAATATACACGAACATTCGCGCAAGCGCCCTGCGCCGTTTTACGAATTTCCGATCAGGTCACGTGTCCTGACGCTAGTTTAAAAGTGTTTACCCATTCCAAAAAAAAGTGCGCAACGCCGTCAAAGAAGTTTTCACTTAAAAAATATATGTGTAACTAGTAACAGTAACTTGATATAATTAATATGGCAACATTTCACAATTAATCAGACGGCCAATGGTGGGACGATCCAGATTGATAGGCGTATTGTGCCCATTCACGGAGAAACGGAGATGCATCGATTTGAACATCGATACCGACCATTGGCAATAGGCTTTAGTCGAATAGCCTGAAATGGGCTGCTGTATTATATTACCTTTGTTTTATAATTACATGAGTGTTCATAATGTTCTAGGAATACAATACAAGTATTATTAGTTTCAAAATGTCGTACATTATTAGCTGTATTTTATACGTATTCTATATAATGAACTAGATAAACATAAACTGAAAATTTAATCATCAACTTTCGATATTTATTTTAGAAAGATTATACGAATTTTATAGCTTTTTTAAGGATTCTAATTTGCAATTTCTGATGTTACGTACTATACGGGCGCCAAGGAAAATATGATCAAGTTTAGCAAAGCCGACATTTGAATTAATAGCTTTTTTCGTGAGTTTATACACCTGCTACTCTACCCATTACATAGGAACAATTAGTCTATGGTGGCAGGAATAGACAAGGTGGTGATGTTAACCCCATTAATAAAAAAATACTGAGTCTGGCTACTCTCGCCGTGGGTCTGTTTAGCAGGAATGAAATTTGCCTATAAAAATATATGTACTACTAATAAAACGTGTTATATAATATTGATTGGTTCTATCTTCATATTTATTCGTCGTTTGAGATATTTTTTTATGATAATGGAAGGATTTTCTGATGGTAAGAAATTCACGCCGCCTTGAGACACCAAAAGTGGAAATGGTGCGTTGTCAACCTTAGGCCGGGATGTTAAGCCTCGAGCAAAAGTAAGTTTACCGGCTACCTTATCCTCCGAACTGGAACACGTCATGACTTTATGGCGGTAGGAATAGGTAAGGCGGTGGTACCAATCCGGGTGAGTCGCTGCGAAGCTCTAGCTAATAGTAAAATTTCACGGTGTTAGTGACGGTAAGCCTATGCTCGCCTTTTACGAGCTGCCTGGCAGGAAGGCGGTCTATTCTGCAAAGGAGCCCGGACCAACACGGTAAAAATTAAACGGCAAAATTATGTAAAAGTATTCCTTTTTTTTATTTATTCTGTATTTAGAACGAAACCCTGAGAAATTAATGACTTGCTGTTTTCAGCAATATTTCATTTTTTCAATAACAACCATAATCGGTGCTCGATTCTAAAATACAGTTTCACTTAAATCATTCATCAAGTTTCATAGTGAAAATAGCAATTATTCCGTTATTTATGTACTGGGGTAACGATGTACGGGAATTTATTACCCCTACTGTATTGCTCTGTAACTGAATGAAAGGGGGTGCTGGTGTAAATAATTTCATAATGCATAGTATATACTTTGACATATCTATATATTAATACGTGCTGCCAAAACTTTGGACTCCTTTTGACGAAAATTGCGCGGACGGAGGAGCATAAAATTTGGTACACTTATAGTTTATGTGAAGAAGAAGTGCAGAACGCTAATATTTTTCAATACTAATTCTTATAAAGTACATTAAATCAATAAATAAAACATTACCCACACAACCATGCATTTGACACACACAAACAAATATATTGATGGTAACGATAAAAGGTAAACAACTTTTCCCGTGTTGGTCTGGGCTCCTTTGAAGAATAGACCATCTGCCTTCCTGCCAGGCAGCTCGTAAAAGGCGAGCGAAGGCTTATTGTCACTAACACCGCGACACCTGACTAGCTGGTAGAGTTTCGCAACGACTCAACCGGATTGGTACCACCGCCTTACTTATTCCTGCCGCCATAACGTCATGACGTGTTCCGGTTCGGAGGGTAAGGTAGCCGGTAAACTTACTTTTGCTTACTGCCTAACATCCCGGCCTCAGGTTGGCAGCGCACCATTACCACCTTTGGTGTCTCTAGGCGGCGGAAATTTCTTACCCACAGGAAATCCGTCTGCTTGTTGCCTTCCAATATCATAAAAAAAAAGAAAAAAGATCACAGATGGCGCACTAAAAAGTTTGGAAACAAAGTAGTTGGTCTTGTAAAATAAAGATGGCGTTCTTATCAACAAGATATAAAAATGTATAATGCGACCATCATAAATTTAATATATGCTTGTGTTATGTTAGTTAATCAACAATTCTCATACATGGAAATACTTAAATAGATACTAAAATGAATTCAGTAAGCATACAGACCCGGAAGTGCAGACATCTAAACGTTCATCACACAAATGCCTACCGTTGGAAATTGAGTCCAAGCCTCGCGGTTGGTCGATTAGTTAGGAGTGTACGCTAACCACTTGACTAATGAGGCGGCCAATATGATGACGATGAATATTTAGATGTCTGCATTTCTCGGTAATAATCAGGGAGGCGCTGCTGCAAAGCATGACACTTTTTTTTAAATCTGACTTTATGTCCCCACTACCAGACATCATGTTAATACTTTGAATAAATATTAACTTTGTAAGGCGAGAAAAGCTCATTTTCAGCAATCGCAAAATTGAATTTAAGTTACCGTCGGCAGCGCTAAGTTTCACTAGAAAGCTATGAAATAAGACTATGAAAATAGACATTTTTATTTACACAAGCTCCACAAAGTTGACACTGATAAATATCAAAGGTAAAACTACATCGTATTGTCCAGCAAACTGAGCATAAATACGAATGTGCATCATAATATCAAAATACAGCCGGTTCGATACCCCGGTCGGTGCCTAGTCGAGCGGCAAACGAGACTCACACCGACAGAGATATTTTGTGGAAGTTAAAACAAATTTGACGGAAACGATCTACGATTATTTTTATTTCAATGGATATTTTTTAAATCAAACACATTTTGCTTACTATTTGACTACCAATAGTAGTTTTATGGAGGTGTGTATGTAACATCATTTTTACTAGCCATTACGAAGTTAACTCTACATGTTACTCTACCTAATCTACTATAAGTACTTATTCATCTTCAAATCCTTTAAAAGAACTTTAAAAACGTTATGGCCTCTGTAGGGTTCAGGTGTTGGACTTGACTGCATGAGGACCCGGGTTCGAATCCCAGGTAGGGCAACAAAAAGAATATTTGGGTTTTCCAATTTTCTAATAAAAAAATGTTGCTCGGGATTGGATATGTTCCCGATTGGCGATAGGCTTGCCACCTATCACATTGTGGAACTTAGTGTCTTCAGCTAGTCGTGGGTGCCCTGGTTGTGCCTCGGCATACCTCTTCAGGGATACGGGTGTGAAGATAGTTTTTTTAAATACGTTGATATTGAACTGGGGCTTTTTTTCATTAGTTTTTAGTTGCGGGACTTAGTTTTTAGTAGAGTGATGGTGTTTTGAGGGTAACCTGAATTAACATGACCAAATCAATCACTGGCGTCAAGTCCGTCTAAATACAAACTAATTACTAACTTTAGCTCTCGGCGTTACAATAAAAATATCTTCAAAAGCCCGCCAAGCGAATGAAATTAAAGTAAGGTGCTATTTCAGGTTATTGCACTTGTTTTGAATCGTTTACCATTTCTTAGCTTAATTATTTGCATAAAAAATATACTTACTTTCCCCTTTACAGTTTAGAGAGAAAGATAAACTCGTTTTAAACGTACCCATTAAAAAAACTTTCTTTGGTTACAGGATCAGAGACCAGCTTACCCAGGTAATATAACCGTACGTGTATAAAAAGTTGGGAACTTCAGGATTGCACGGCCGCTGCCGCGCTGTTGGCGAACTTCCTCTGTAAACTTCATGCAATCGCCCTATTGTGTTCAAAGGGCTTGTTTTGCTCGAGAAATATACAAGTTTAAATTAAGAAAAATGTTAATATGAGCGCTTTTAAGCACAAAACTTTCATTAGGCAGACTTGGTAGTAAAATAACAAAAACTTAAAGTGCTTGATTATAAAAAATAACACTTTTTTAAGCTCTGAGAGAAGCAAGTCGAAGCCGCACAGTAACCTTTGTTTCATATTTCCTTCAAGCTGATATCCCCGAAGAACTAGGCAGAGGCATAACTGAGATATCAACGAATAGCCGAAGACACTAATGGGCCCCCGTGTTTGTCCGGGCTCCTTTGCAGAATAGACCATGTGGCTTCCAGGCTGCTCGTAAAAGGCGAGCATAGGCTTACCGTCAACAGCACCGTGACATTCACCAGGTGGTAGAGTTTCACAGCGACTCACCCGGATTGGTACCACCGCCTTACCTATTCCTGCCGCCATAACGTCCAATGCTTGATGTTGACGTGTTCCGGTCCGGAGGCTAATCTAGTCGGTAAACTTACTTTTTCTGGAGGCCTGACATCCCGGCTTCAGATTGACAACGCGCCATTACTACCTTTGTTGTCTCTAGGCGGTGTGAATTTCTTACCAGTAGAAAATCCGTCTGCTTGTTTGCCTTCCATTATCATTAAAAAAAATGCAATTCCTTACCTATTCCTTTCGATATAATGACACGGTGGTATACTAGTCCGGATAGTATGGTAGCTGGTAGACTTGCAGAATAGGATAATTATATATATAATCTCAATCCAAATCCATCCCGGCCAAAGGACAGTGATGTTTACTACAGTAACTATAGTACTTATAAACCAGGTTTACAAGGTCATACTATAAAAAAAATATGTGCTTGTTCTCTGTCTTTTCATATATAAAAGTTAAATAGTATTAATACATTCATTTATCATAGTAAAATATATACTATGATAAATGAATGTTGACCGCCTCGTTGGTCGAGTGGCTAGCGTATACGCCTAACTACACCGACCAACCGCGAGGCTCAGGTTCGTTTCCCGACGGGGGCAGGCATTTGTGTGATGAACATTTAAATGTCTACATTTCCGGGTCTGGATGTTTTTTAAATTTATTCTGGTATCTATTTAAGTATTTATATGTGTTAGAATCGTTGACTGACACCCATAACACAAGCATATAGTTTGCTTACTTTGGTGTTAGATTCAATTTGTGTGACTTGTCCAGGGATTTATTTATTTATTATTTATTATAACTTACGGGACCTTATTATCAAAATGCACGTTAGGCCTAACACCCTGTTCACGGGATACCAACGCACCTATAGATATAGGTGTGTCGCTATGATGTATATATACCACAACTATCTCTTACTTCATGGGGAGTGACGTGCTTGTTCTTTAATTGTATGGTGACAGGATTATATAAGGCTGTATGTATAATAATATGTTTTATATAACTAACTAATGTAAAATGATTGTATTGGAGGCTTAAAGCAGTAATGTTTTAAAACAATAGTATATTAATTAATTATCGCCTCTGTTAATCGGGATTGGAAATGTGCCCGGTTGGCGATAGGTTTGCCACCTATCACATTGTGGGACTTAGTGTCTTCGGCTGCCTACCTCTTCGGGGATATGGGCATGGAAATACTTAACAAAAGTTTACTAAGCTTACCTCCATATACTTACATAACAAAAGTATATTAAGCTTACCTCCCACATTTTGTAAAACGACTAAAGATGGAAGCTTTGCTGCTTTGGTGGCAGAAATAAACACGATTATAGTACCAGTATAGACGAGCAACTGCTCAATATTCTACCTAGTTATGAGTTACCTAATTATGCTATTAGGAAATAGATAGGTTTATTCACGCCCATATCCTCCGAAAAGAAGGCTGTGGTACAACCAGGGTACCCACGACTAGCCGAAGACACAAAATCACAATCCTATCGCCACCCGGGCAAATTAAATTGAAAATACAAATTTACTATTTTTTAACTTACCCGACCTGGGGATCGAATCCGAGACCTCAAGAAGTCAAGTCCGACGCCGGACCGTTAGACCACAGAGGCGATTAGGAAATAAGTAACTGAATATACTAGATTACAACTAACGACCGCCGTTCACATATCAACGATTTTTATATTCAGAACTCAGGAAACCAAGGTTGACATTCCACGATCAGATCACTCGGATACTATCCGAGGTTGGTGTCAAGAGTCTCCGAAACTGTTTGTATGAAAAGGGTAATGATGGTGAAGGAAGCTAGACAGGTTTGTCAGGATCGTGAGGTCTGGCACTCGATACTCTCTGCCTACCCTGTAAGGGACTTTGCGTGAAGATAAGTATGTATGTAGTTATGAATGACACATTGTATACCTACATAGTAAATACAGACGCCATTTTAAGCTGACTCTACAAATGGAAAGCAGTCCACTATCTCATTGCTCTCCTAGATTTAAGGCTTGTGATAATATATCCCTTCTACTAAAAGAATCCAATAACGCACGTAACTAAAAAGCTCTTTGTGCCATTGGTGTAAAGATTATTTTACATTGTTTTTAAGAAACAAGTTTTATAACATCTTTTTTTAGCACTCGTCAATTTTGCATCGATAAAGTTTATGTGACACACATATATACCTACATTAAATAAAAAATAAATAAATGTCCCTGGGCAAGTTACACAAATTGAATCTTACCCCAAAGTAAGCAAATTGCTTGTGTTATGGGTGTTAGTCAACGATTCTAATACATAGAAATACTTAAATATATTCTAGAATAAATTTTAAAAAACCCAGACCCGGAAATACAGACATCTAAATTTTCATCACACAAAATATGCCTGTCCCCGTCGGGAATCGAACCAGAGCCTCGCGGTTGGTCAGTGTAGTTAGGCGTGTACGCTAGCCACTCGACCAACGAGGCGGGCAACATTCATTTATCATAGTATACATTGATAATGAAATTGTTATAATTAAAAACTTTATAAGTATATTAAAAACCACCGTCGCTTCAGATTTTAGGTCGTAAAATTTACACAAAACGGAAGTGACCCCAGCCTCAAGTAGGCAACGCACTATTAAAATGGTTCGGGTTTCCTGGTTAACAGCTATTTATATATTATATTTTATCGCCTCTGTGGTCTAGCGGTTCAGTTGTTGGACTTGACTGGGTGAGGTCCTAGGTTCGAATCCCGGGTCGGGCAACACAAGACAATTAGGTTTTTCCAAATTTCTAATAAAAAAAATATGTTGCTCGGGATAGGATACGTGCCCGGTTGGCGATAGGCTTGCCACCTATTGTGGGACTTAGTATCTTCGGCTAGTCGTGGGTACTCTGGTTGTGCCTCTGCCTACCTCTTCGGGGATATGGGCGTGAAGATACTACAGCTATTTATTCCCACCATGAAATCCGTCTTCTTGTTCGGCTTCCTATTACATCAAAACAATATTTCTCAGTTAACCCTCTCGTTTTTTTGAGAAGTTAGTGCACACGCCTTACCCTCCTAATCAAACATGAGACTTGGGTTCGATTCCTGAAGGAGTCAGGTATTTCCGTAATGAATGTGTGTTTCCGGGTTGCGTGTTTAATTGATAATAACATAAGCATTTAATTTGCTTACTATGGGGTTTGATGATTTTCTCTTATTTGTGCAGGGCTATTTATTCATTTCATTTATAGTTTATCAGAATCCCTTCTAAACCAAAATGTGACAATAATAAGTATCTATAAACTAGAGACTTCTACTAGTATCACACTTCTAGAGAGTACTTTACTATTAATGCTAACTGCTGCAATTTTGCTGCTCACAAACTATACTTATTTTAGATAAATGCTATCTTTTTCCAATGAAACTAATTCGAAAGAAATGGAACATTTTGGATATGTCAAATTAGTGTATAGACTATATGTGAAATATTGTATACAGACTAATCTGATAGCACTAAACGGGTTTTGTCTCTTTCTTTTGCTTACTTTGAAAGAAGATAGCAATAACTTCTAATTAGACAAAAAACAAAAAAGGTAAACAAGAAGACGGATTTCCTGATGATTATAAATTCACGGCGCCTAGAGACATTAAAGGTAATAATGGTGCGTTGCCAATATGAGGCCGGAGTATTAGGCCTCGAGCAAAAGTAAGCTTACCGGCTACTTTACCCCCCGAACTGTACCACGTCAACGGCAAGCATTGGACGTTATGGTGGCAGGAATAGGTAAGGCGGTGGTGCCAATCCGGACGAGTCGCTGCGAAACTCTACCACCTAGTGGGATGTCACGGTGTTAGTGACGGTAAGCTTATGCTCGCCTTTTACGAGCTGCCTGGTACAAAGTCAGATGGCCTATTTTGCAAAGGAGCCCGGACCAACACGGGAAAATTACTACCAATAGCTGTGACAAATCGTAAATCTAAATTACTTAAGTACACGACTAGTGAGTAAAGAAATCGTCATGTACTAATCTTAATACCTAGCAGAATTCCAAAACCATAACCAGACTGAGATAAACGCTAGATTATCGTTAAATAAACGTTACCCGTTGCCAAGCCGCTGCTTACCTTGCTTCCGTAGGTAATACCGCACAGGCACACAGTTAAGCGATATTTATTGGCGGTATAGCGACGCAAGTGCGGTAAGGTCGCGATACAGAGTAATCCGGTAATTTATAAACTGCATGTTAATTACGTACTACCTTTGTACTGAGCAGTTTAAATGAAGCAGGACAAATAAATAACTCTTTAGATATAAAAGTTTAAGTATGAGCGTTGTAGTATGAGAGTAAGATCCGTTAATTTTTTTTCTATGAATGAATTAATGAATAATTACACTTTATTATGCACCAAAATTTAAAAAATTATACACACTCTTACACTTTTAACATTTAACTTAGGTGCACAAAGGCGGTCTTATTACTTCAGAGCGATCTCTGCCAGACAACCAATTTTTTTTCCAAGTTCGTAGTATAATACCTACTGATTACTGACTGTTGCATAACCAATAAAAAATATTATTAATACAAATAATTAAGATTATTGCAATCCTATATCCACTTTACGGTATTGAACATGGCTTCAAAAGCCAGCAATAAAAACCAAAGGCTTTTTTATCTATACATTTAATAAATCTGTAGAAGGGCCAATTCTGTACATTGAAAATATTGAAAAAATAAATAGCAAGGGGTGTTACTGGATCGATACCAAACCCAAATATGTGATTTAAAAAAAATGTCTGTCTGTCTGTATGTTCAGGCATCACGTGAAAACTAACGGTTCGATTTCGATGAAACTAGGTGTAACTATGCCTCATTATCTGGGAATAAAATTGGATACTTTTTATCCTTCAAAAATACGTAGAAAAAAAATCTTAATTTTTCAGTTTTCTCACGCGAAGACCGACATCCGCGCGGACGGAGTCGCTAGTTTTCTAATAAAAACAATGTTTTAGGTATAGGTTTAGATGAGTGCCCGGTTTTCGAATGGTTTGGCACCTTTTACAATTTGGAATTTATCTTCGTCTAGTCGTTTGTGTCCAGGTTGCACCGCTGTCTACCTTTTCAGCGATACGAGCTAGAAGATACATTTTTAACCCGCCGTCGTTACAGTCAAAATATACTAAGCAAGTATCAAAAAGGGACATTATTTCAATATTAAAAATAAATAAATGTAACGATTTCAATTGCTTATTGGAGATTTTTGGTAATTAACAACTTTATACAAAGTTATGTACTTATTTATTGGCATTTTTATAAAAGTATTACCCGATATTATAGCGATGAAAATATCTTTCTTAAAACTATGAAACTTAACTAAAAATACAATTAAAATGCGGTCACTATAACTAATCTACATTATCTTTTTCATCTACAGTCTCGAATTTTCATAATCGAGTCCTGTAGAATAAACAAAATCCGCTCCTGTTTATTACAAAAACTGGCGGCCCGGTACATCCTTTGCTACATATGTGACCGCATGACATA